>PVJC01002860.1:0-75224 GCA_004026665.1 Murina feae
GGAGCAGATTGGAACTTCAATTACTATGAAGCTAAGCCTTATGAAGACAGAAATGAAGGCGATGGTATTTGTGAGTTGAAAACTTCCTCATCCTATGATGAACAGAGATCCCTTCCTGCCCTGTTCTGTACTTGCAGCATGAGCAAATCATTCTGGGTCAAGCATTTGAGATCTACAGGCTGTTCATCACCCATTCATCCTGCATGAGAGGGATAAATTATGAGAAGCAAACAAAAAAGCAATTCAGATAATCTTGGAGACTGGATTTCCTTAAGAGAAGCAGAAAATTCAAGAAACTGTAAAAAGATAAAATTGTAAAAATGAAAAACTCTATAGAAAAGGTACTATCAAGAGATATAAAAGATATGCAATCCATTGATGAAAAGTTACTGATACACATAAAGAATAGGTATCCATAACTGTACAGAGTTCTTATAAATCAATAACAAAATAAAATAATGCTAGAAACATTGACAAGGACTATAAAAATGTGATTCATATAAAAGGTCTGTAGCTAGTGATATAGAATAATATTCACAATATTACAAATGTATAGATACAGATATATACTATATCTTCCTTTTAAGTATACATGAATGCATAATTTTAGCATCTTCTCAGCATTTTATTTTGGATTCTTTTAACATAAAAAACCACAGTCACTGAATAAAACATCCTCAAGGACTTTCGCTCTGGTCTATGGCTCATGGCGAGTATCACTTGACTCTGCTGGCAGTTAGCAGTGGCTCAGCTTTCATGTCACTTTTCTGATGAATAGCTTAGAGCTCACTGTCTACAGGATGCCCAGAAGCCTGCCGACAGGAGAACACCTTAGCTGGCCACCTGGATAATTAGTCAATGCCAAACATCCAGGCACGCATAGGGAGCTGAATGGGTGACTGAATGTTCACTTTTCTTCTAGTTTTTATAAATTTTTTGCCATGTTATTTTCTCCTTTTCACCATGATTGTCCTTCTCATTTACCTGAGAGCAGCCACGGGAGCACTGAATTTTCTTTCAGAATGACAGCACCTCTTCCTGTTCTGCCAGAGTTTCATCCTCCTTTCTCGTGGGATTTATGTTAGTTGAGGATCTGAGCAACTGATAAACTGTAACACTCCTCCCCATATATCATTGATGTTGGCCTTCATTCAGGGCCCATCATGTGGGTTTCTGGGTATAACTGTAGCTGCCCAATACATAAACTATGTTCAATGCTCTAACTACAGTCAATATCCCAAGTTGATCACATTTTGATTGAGGGAGACAATGTATTTAGATCGTGTGGCTACCTTGAATTTAGATTCTTTATCCTCACCTCTTGCTGTCTGTGTAAACTGGTAATTTTTTTCAACTTTCTGAGCCTCCTTTCCATAGCCAGTAGAACCAAAATAACTTATAATGGTTGCTGAGTAGACCAAATAGGAAACCATAATCTGAAAAGGTGCCTTGGAAACTATCGCGGGTTTATAATTGTCAAGTATAGGGATGTACAACAGCATTCCCATTGCTCGTAGGACACAATAGCTCCAGCAGCTGGATACAAGTACAGACTTAAATGCTTAGAGAACCCTCAATGACAGGAATTATGCCATTGCATTGCTTTGTGGTTCATACATTGGCTGAAATAAGGTGCGCCTTATAAATGTTTGCTCAATTAAAAAAAAAAGATGAAACTATAAAATAAAAGAATCTATTTCTTCCTTTCTGTGACCTCCCCTATACTTCCCATTCCCCCAGGGAGCTCTTGTCAGTCCTCCCACCGCGGTTTAACTGACTCTGCCATGCACATCTGCAGCTATGCCTATGAACAAACTACGGAGTCCTGCAGGGGAAAATATGTTAAACTCACATACATTTTGGAAGGGCTTTGAATTCTGGTAATCTTCCGCAATCCACCTGCTACTCTGTACTTTTCAAAGTCATCAAATGGTTTCCCCCATGCCTTCTCTCCCTGGTTTTATATTTGTACTTATCGATACCGGCAGAATGGACTGTGCTCACTCCATCATATTCACGGCCAACCTTTGAACTTTATTTTTAAATAAAATCAAAACATAATTTCAGAAAGAGCATATTATTTATATATGCACTATTTTCAACAGGAAAGCTATATAAATGATATTAAGCACACCTGAACTTATTTCAGGTAACCGGCATGAATCTTACTTACACGGCTCCCTCTGAATGCTTTCTCATGCTGTCTTCTAAGTATGCCTACCAGCTATGATTACCTAGAGAGAGGTTTGCTCTTTGTTATTTGCATTATAAAAGCAAAAGATTTCTTTTCCATTTGTCAAATATAAAAATTATGTTACAGTACTGACTGTTCTCTTTCAAGTCACACATGCCTTTTCTTATTTCTAGTACTCTACTATGCTCTTTTGACTTCCTCTCCAAATTCAGAAACATTGCCCTAACATATACTGACTATGAGCAGGTTGCAAATAGCCTGGAAGTATTTGTTAACTGAATAGTTGGTATTTGTGGAACAAGTACTGGACAAGTAAAGGCAACTTGGAAATTCAAATGTGCTCCATAAACTCTACCATGTGGGTAATGTATGCAAGGATAATTGTGAATCTTCTGTTTCGAGAATTTCAACTAATATTGAAGATCTTGGGTAGACAAAGTTGTCTTAAACTTTAAAAAATAACCCAAGTGGTTACTCTTTTTTATGGTTTTTGTTTGTTTTTGTTTGTTTTTAGAAAGAGAAGAAAGGAGAGGGAGAAAGAGAAACATCGATCAGTTGCCTCTTTACCAGCTCAATAATTGCTTTAGTGGAGAGACTATTTCCTGGAGCTTCCTACTCCACCATTTTCTATGACATCACCATGTCTTAAAGTTTTGTGCATTTTTATGCTTTACCTATTCAAAACATAGAAGAAGAAAGGATAGAAAGAGGAGGGAAGGGAGGGGAAGGGAAGGGAAGGGAAGGGAAGGGAAGGGAAGGGAAGGGAAGGGAAGATGCTGATACCTGAGCCACAGAACACAAGGTGACTAACCTGGGTTCTTAGATGACTTTGTTGGTGTTGCTGCCACATAAACATGTGTTTTCCTTGTGTCAATGTCATGCTGAAAAGGGCCATACAATTGCGGAAACCGTTGTATTGTTATAATTAACATCTTTTTTGTGTTGTTCTGGAATTCCTTTGATCTCCCACTGTGACTGGTCAGCATGATATAATTTATACAATAATTTTCTATCAGCACTGTTATGTATTCTGGTTCTTTTGCTTTAATGATATTTTTCTTAGGCTCTTAGACTGTATAGTTCTCATGGACTGAGATTGGTGTGGGGGTGGGGGGCGGGGGCCATCTCCAAAACTGTTCCAAGGAAAACAAATACAAATTGCATTCATTAAGCGATCCACTACATCCCAGCAGGCGATTTCCTCCTACAGAGCTGTAGAACCATCTGAGAGACAGGGTTGGGCAGGCTGCAGAAAGCACCGGTCTTCGAAGGAAGCTCTGACCTACCTTGTTTCTGCCTAGTTCATACTGGTTCTCGCTGCCACAGCTTTCTGATTCAGGTGGAATCAATTATGGCAGCATTTTTGGTGGCCAGTCTGCTCTCAGGAGGCATAAGGCAGTTTCATAAGACAGATGCTCCTGATCTCCTGTCAACAATTAGGAGCATTACTACAGCATGTAGCTGGAAATTCGAGGTAATTTCTATTTTTTTGTCATTTCAGTGTTTGCCTCCACTAGATAAATGACTTTATTTAAGAATGCGGAGCAATGTAACACATCAAAATATCTAAGAGGGACATCATCTTAAGTAGTAGGCAGTGATTTCTAAATATACACCAGAGAGATCTCATAGGAAGCAACTTAGTTATTAATAAGAACCTCAGGGAAGATTTTCTGCCATGACTTAATGAGGCTGAGGATAAGGAGGCCAGTCCCAAATTACCTCATTGCTTTTCACATGCCATATGCATTGTGCCCCACTTATCAGCTGATTCCACATACACACTTCCAATACTCCTAGATTAAGAAGGTAAGCGTGGAGTAGAGAAGTCTAAGAAGCAACTGCTTAATAAGAGCTACTTTAAAAGACCAGGTTGGTTATTGAGAAGGACTGCAGAAAAGCCACACAAACTTTGTTTTCCGCTTCCTCCTTTCTCTCTGTCCTAGTCCTAGCTCAGACTTTCTGCATTGCCTAATTTATTAAGAATGTTTAGCTACATTTCATTTATTCATTCATGCACGTACTCATTCTATGGACCTGCCATTCAAATATTCAGGGAACTTGCAACTCCTCTCATCTCATCTTCAGTTTCCATCCACTAGTCAGTAGGTATGACTTTTAATTAAAAGCCCAATATGATTTGAAATATCGCCTGCCATGATCATTTATACAGTTAGTTGCCATAGGCAACATTTGAAACCTTCTTGGGATAACAATGCTTAGTCTCTTAGAAATCTTTGTCTCCCTTTGCATCTCTTCCCCAAAAGTCATCATTTTATAGATTTGATTGAATCTTGGTTGACCCATTTTTGTGTCATTGGAAGGAGGAACTTACTGGCTTGGGCTAACGGTTTGGTGTATGTTGATATCTTCTTGTCTCTGTGGCATTGTACCTTCCTTAATCTCCTGGTTGCTGCTTACCCCAGTGCCTTCACAGATAACATTAGTGGTGCGTATTATCATACTTGATCTGGTCTCTGATGCATCAAATTATGTTTGCATAGATAGTTGCTATGCAACCTATCTGATCCTGTCTCCTCCTGGTTCTATGGATCCATATTGGGTCCTCCTTTGACTTGCAATTCTTTCTGGCCAGAGCAAGGTATTGATTAGCCCTCATTCCACTGTATTCTTTGTCCTAAGTACTACTGCCTTCTGGAAAGCTCCTCAGCTACTTTGGAGGTCCACATAAGATATGGGGAAGCAAGAGGCCACTAAAGAAACATGTATCTCAGGATTTCTATCTTCCTGGAAACCGAACACTTCCAAGTTAACTTTGTAGCGACAATACCCTTGAAAGGTACCCTTCTACTCGGAGCCCAAAGTGAGGAATCGGCGAGAATTCTTTGCTCTGAGTGCCTGCCTAGATCAAGGGAAACTGGAAGAAATTATGATGGCTTCCCTTGCTTTCCGCTCACCAGCTCTTTCTTTCCCTTTCCAGGGAAAGAAAACACGAATTTCCTTTTCCTTCTCCATCGGGACCTGATCTCCAAATCTCACCCGCGATAAAAAGGAAGCTAGTGATACTCCAAACAATCCCTTCTAAACAGAAGATTTGCTGAAGGTTCATAAGAGTTGCTGAAAATTCTGTTGGAATTGTCAGTGAACAGGAGTTTCATTTCTGAGAATGGTAAAACAGCATGCAGCAGACCACACCTTCCGCAAAAACAAGGAGACAGTCTGGATTCATTAAAAAAACAAACTGAGGAACTACATGTGGGAAACTCGTTGAGGTGCCTTGATAGTCTGTGGCTTTTTACCTTCAAACATTCACCAATTCCCAATAGGTGGCGGTTGGAAAGATGGAAAAGACCGCCAGAAAGTGACTTTGACAAGGCAGAGACGATGAACAGAACTTTTGGCAATTTCATGGGATCTAGATACAAATTGGATTTCACAGCTAATAAAATAGCAAGGGTCTTGGGCAGCCAACATTCCACAGAGAAGAAAAGTGTAGAGAACTGAGCCTCACAGTCTGAGCAGCTCTTCTTGTCAGGACATTCATGATTTATAAGTACGCATGCGGGCAGAGACGAGCCATGGGAAAACCAGGCAGTGAAGAGAAAGACCTAATTGAACTTTTGATAATCTCATGGTACATAGATAAAAATTGGAAAAGCCATGCATAAAATCTAGGGATCTCTCCCTCACACACAGGAATCATGCAATAATTCAGCGTTAATATTACGGCATTGTGTTTGATCCAGGAATTCTACTTGTCAAAATTATCCTGAGAAACCCTTGGAAAATTATGCAGAGATGTATGTTCAAGGAGTTCAGTCACATTCTTTATATTATTAAAATTTCAAATTAGTCTACCATTTAAGTATCTTTAGTTCGTGTAGGTGTGTTTAAGTGCATTTCTGCATGTACATATGAGTGTACAGAGAAAAATATATGTAGAATAGACACCATAAAGATTGCCTCACTTCTACTGGCATGTTAAAATTGTGGGATTTATCCTTTTCTGGGGGAATGAAGCTATACTCTTAAAAACAGCCTTATCCAGTTTTAAAAGCAAAAGTACACTGTAGCTTCTGCTTTAATCCTTTTAATGTTTCACAAAGGAGAGATTATATTGTATTCATAAATGTATTATATCCATAAACCCATTCTAGAAATATGTATGTAGCAGAACTAAAGTAAATATAAATCTAAAAGTGGAAATGGAAAACATATTCCACTTACTATACACTGAAAACTATAAAATAGAAACAAATATAATAAGTAGGAAACAGGATCTACATAAGAAAAACAATAAAATCTTACTGTAGACTATAAAACTATATCTTAATGAACGGAAACACATATGCTCTTTAAGAGGGGATTTACTATCATAAACCACTATTTTCCCTAAATTAATAGAAATTTAATGCAATCTCAATTGAAATCCTAATAGATGTTTAAGTTAAATTTTATAATAGGTCATAAGCTAATATGGAAGAAAAAAGATACCCGAGAGTAAGAATGAAGGAAAAAACAAAAGTGAAAATAGTGAAGAGGGACTGGCCTGAACAGATATGATATATAAAACAATTCCCTATAATTAAATTAATATGTCAAAACATAAACATATATGCACGAATAGGAGAAATAGGATGTAGAAAAAAGAAATGGACACAAATATGTGAAAATTTCTTATATATTAATACTGATATTGCAGTTTATTGGGGGGAAAATAAATTATTGATAAGATTGTATCAGACTTGCTATCTGTCTGGAAAAAAATAAAACCATACCCTAATATTAGGCCATAGGGCAAAATTAAATTACACATAAAATACAGATTTAAATATTAAAGAAAAATTTGAGAGATGTGTTCAATATCTTGTTGATGGGGTGGCAGGAACCTTCTTAATCAACATAGGTAACTAGAATCTACTAATAAAATATAACCATTTTGCCTATAAAATATTTTAAATATTTGTATGGCAAAGGATCTCAAAACCAAGGCAACAGACAAACAATGGATTGGAAAGAAAATATAAAATATTCAACACAAAAAAAGTTTTGCTGTCTATACAATTGAAAATCTGCAAACAATAAAATGATTTCCCATAATCCACATTTAATGTTCTATACTTAACAACTCCTGCACAGCAAACCATAGCACAGTGTGAATGTAAACTGTTTTTAGAGCCTGAACACAAGGCTAATGGTTGCTAGGTTAAGACAGCATTTATTTAATTACAGACAGACTAACCTATAATTTGGCTAAGAACTTAGTTATTTCTTCTTTTTTAAAATTTTGTTTTATTGCTTAAAGTATTATAAAGAGTGTTAGATAAGTCTCCATTTTTTCCCCTGGACCTTCCCCCCTCCTCCCCTCTCCCTAGTGTCTTGTGTCCATTGATTATGCTCATATGCATGCATACACGTCCTTCCGTTGATCTCTTAACTCCTCCCAACCCTCCCGAGCCTTCCAGCTGTAGTTTGACAGTCTGTTCAATGCTGTTTTGCCTCTGTATCTGTTTATCTTCATCAATTGATAATGGTCTTTATTATCCATAAATGAGATCATGTGGTATTTTTCTTTCATTGTCTGACTTATTTCACTTAGCATAATGCTCTCCAGTTCCATCCATGCTGGTGCAAATGGTAAGAATTCCTTCTTTTTTACAGCAGCATAGTATTCCATTGTGTAGATGTACCACCGTTTTATAATCCATTCATCTGCTGATGGGTACTTAGGCTGTTTCCAAATCTTAGCTATGGTGAATTGTGCTGCTATGAACATAGGGGTGCATATATCCTTTCTGATTGGTGTTTCTGGTTTCTTGGGATATAGTCCCAGAAGTGGGAATGCAGGGTCAAATGGGAGTTCCATTTTTAATTTTTTGAGGAAACTTCATACTGTCTTCCATAGTGGCTGCACCAGTCTGCATTCTCACCAGCAGTGCAGGAGAGTTCCTTTTTCTCTGCATCCTCAAAATTCTTTCCCAAAGATCTATACTGAGTAAGATTTGTGACTGACCTTCATGTATACATGTTTAACACAACAAACTTTTGACATTCATGTATTTTCCTTAACAAAATGCAAAGCTCTTAAGTATTGACAAACAAAAGGCAAAGAGCTCAATAAAAACAGATAAGAAATATGGGGAAATAAAGACATCAAAAGCAAATCCAAGGTCAAGAAACTGATTTTCAAACTCATGGATAGACATGCAAATTAGGTAATATTGTGATGTTCCTTCATCCAGCATTAACAGGCACACCCCTCAAGAAGCAGTAACATTTACTGTTGTTGGGGCGGCTGCTAAAGATGGTCTCATGGAGGAAACAAAATGGAATTGCTTATAGCCTTTCTAGAAAGCAATCAGGTGACATGTATTAAAATCAGAATCCATTTGAGCTATGAATCCCTCTCTAGGATTATATCTACAGAAATAAAATCACAAGTATCTATATACATAAAAGCTTAAGTGACCATTATGACCAATCACTATGACATGCACTGATCATCAGGGGGCAGAAGCTCAACACAGGAGCTGCTCCCTGGTGGTCAACCTCCACGGCCAACCTCCTGCGGTCCCTCCCCCTGGCTGGCCGGCGATCATAACTGGGCAAGACGGTCCCGATTGCAAGCCAGGCTGAGGAACCCCACCCGTGCATGAATTTGTGCACTGGGCCTCTAGTTCAAATATAAATGCACACATATTTTATTAGAGTATTTGTCATATGGGAAAGGTTGAAAAAAATATGGTATGTCCATACCACAACATACTATACAACAATTAAAAGGAATAAATTTGGACCTGGCTGATGTGACTCAGGAGCACCAATCTATGAACCAGGAGGTCACAGTTCGAATCCAGGTCAAGGCATATGCTGGGTTATGGGTTCTATCCCCAGTGTGAGGCATGCAGGAGGCAGCTGATCAATGATTCTCCTCTCTCATCATTGATGTTTTTATCTCTCTCTTCTTCTCCCTTCCTCTCTGAAATTAACATAAATATTTTTTAAAGGAATAAATTGGAATTATACCCATTGACTTAAGGAATTTCTATGAATGAGAAAAGCAGAAAGCAGAGTTTGTATAGAATTTCATACTGAAAGAGTAACTTTCATATGTATATAACTTGCATTGGTATATTATCATAAAAATATAAACAAAACTTTGGAAGAAACATTATTAGAATGTTATCATGAGATTTCTAAGGGTCGGCAGGGGGAAAGCCTAAGGGAGGAGTGAGGTGAGGGGAAGGAGAGAGAGGACAGGGGAGGGAAGCAAATAGGGAAAAAAAATGGTAGATTTTGTTGGCTGCGATTTTTCATGTATTTGTAAATGGCACTACTTAGGAGATCCAGAAAGAGTTGTCTCTGCTCATGCAAGAGAGATTTCATAAACCACTAAGCAGGAATCTGCATAATGGTGTATTAGAAGTATTTACTTAGAAACCAACAGTCCCAATTATAGGAGCTTGAACCCTAGCAAGTTACTTCATGTCTCTGATATTCACTTTCCCCAACTTACACTAGGATAATAACACATAGCAACTGTCAGTATTGAGAGGATATTAATGTAAATTATATTACATGTGTAGTAGTATCTCGGCACAGAGCAAGAACTCAAAAATGTTAGTTCTCTCCACTTCAATCAAATTATGTTTCTTGATAGTCAGTGGCAGTCACATAAAATCAATTTCTAAGACTGAGAATGGTGGAGTACCCAGGTTAGTTTTCAAAAACTGAGATTTCAAATAATTTTTAAATATTAAGAATGCAAAGGTTTTGTTAGACACCAACTAGTACACAACCATCCCTCGGGATAATTAATTTAGGCCTATTAATATACTTCCTGGAAATTTCAGACATGGCTTTTTTTTTCTTTTTTTTTTCCTTTCTTTTTTTTTCTTTTGCCCTCACAAACTCTAGTTATCCTGCCAGAATAGATATTGTTTCATTATTCAGTTGGATGCAGATGGTTGGTTTTCCTATCTTTTCACAATTCTTGTCAGCAGGTTTACAGAGAGTAAATGAACAAAGTTGATTTGGGGGACAGGACGAGGGGAGAGTGGAACGAGTCAGGCAGAAATGGACTTGACCCAGAAATCACACACCTTCTGCTACCCTTTGCACACTCTGCAGTGCATCTCATCTCACTGAACACAGCAATGCTTGTGGAGCTGACTTGCGTACCATTCCAGGAGTTGGAAGGAAGAAGAGAGGCAAAGGGTTCAATGTAGAGCTATACCAGTGGTTCCCAACCCTTTGGCCCTGCCTCACGTAAGCATCTCTAAAATCCTGATGCTCCCCACCGCCCCCTGTGACATACAATTCTTATTCAAACAGTGAACTCCTATTCACGTGGAGGAAGTCTAAAAGGCCATTAACTTGGTCTAAACAAGCTTCCAAAGAACATGGCATCCATGAAAAAGAAAAAGAATGAAAGGACAGTTGAGGTACTGAGAAAGAAATCACTAAGAATTTGTTAAAAAATAATAATATGAAATGATATGAAAAAATAGCAAATAAAGTTTCAAAACATGTAATAGAGAACTGAAAAGCATAAATATGTGTGTTTGTGTTATGATTCTAGGGGCCTCATATATGTCTATGAGGCCCCTAGAATCATAAGAAATGCAAAAAATTCACTGTTAATAACTCATTCTGGAATTGTCCCCCTTAAAACTCAAATTGCCACCCCCCACGGGGCGTGTGCCCCAATGCTGGGAACCACTGATCTATACCGTTCACCCACTCACACATGAAAAGTTCTCCATTTCCCTTTGCTTTTCCCCTAGGCCTTACATTGCTATTTCACTGACATTCAGACACGGTAAGTGTGAGCAAAGGCTTCTTAAGTGAACAGGTAGTAAATAAATATATTTATACCAGACAAAGCAATGAAGGTGAGGTCAGCCATTCTGTTCTCTTTTTCTGGCTTTATAGGTTAAAGAAGGCTCTTAGCTATTTTCAATCATTTGTGGAGCTGCATTATTAACTTGCTATCGACGTGGCAAGAACTCAGTCAGAGGGTGGCATCCCAATCATACCACTAATGAACTGAACAGTCCAGGAAATTCAACTCTATGAAATCAAGTTCTTCAGTTACAAGATGTCCCATCTTGCCCAGCCGGTGTGGCTCAGTGGTTGAGCATCAACCTATGAACCAGGAGGTCACGGCTCAATTCCCGGTGAGGGCACAAGTCCCAGTTACAGGCTCGATCCCCAGTAGGAGTCAAGCAGGAGGTAGCTGACCAATGATTCTCTCTCATCATTGGTATTTCTCTCTCTCCCTCCCTCCCTCCCTCCCTCTCCTCCTCTCCCTCTCTGAAATCAATAAAAATATATTCTTTAATAAAAGGAAAAAATGTCCCATATTATAGACTCTGAATTCTTCAATGTTCCACTAAATGTAAAGTATTGAGTAAACCATAATTTAGTAAGTATAAAATGGGATAATCAAATTTCAGATAATACATACTCAGCAATTAGGTGTTTTAAAGGAGAGAAATCCAATTTCTAACGTCTCTGCTATGAATGGTCATTTTAAAATCCCTCAAATTTAGTTTTTAAAATCAAGGGCAGAATATCAATAGTTTTGTGATAGCATAATAATAATAAAAGTAAAACAATGAAATTTATTAATTTTAAGTATATCCAAGTTACTCTATGACTTATCATAAGTACCTAGTGATTAATCCTTTGTTTTTTGTGGGGGTGTTTTGTGGGTTTTTTTGCCTTCAAAAGTTATAAAATAATACAGTCTAAGGTCTTTGTATGAAAGTTTCTAGTATGCTCCAAACGGGGCATGTATTTAAACTCTGATTTAGGGAAAATAAATCTGAGTCGATAGCCCAACACAAATTAGGTCATAAAAAGAAAACTGCTGCAGAAAACTTGAAGTTGCTTGTGAAACTAGAGAAGATCACTCATTGAAATCCAATGTACGGGTGTATGCCTTCGGGGTTTCTTTCTAATTTTAATTAGAGAATTGCTTTAAGATTGTTTCTGGGTTTTTTTTAACAGAGCGTATGGGGGGAAAATGAAACAAAATTGCCTCTACTACAAAAGGCATGAGAGAACCCCTCTGAAATTGTGTTTTAAAAATAGTTCTGAAGGCCCCAACCGATTTGGCTCAGTGGATGGAGCATTGGCCTGTGGACTGAAAGGTCCCAGGTTCGATTCCAGTCACGGGCATGTACCTTGGTTGCGGGCACATCCCCAGTAGGAGGTGTGCAGGACATAGCTGGTCAATGTTTCTCATCGATGTTTCTGACTCTCTATCCCTCTTCCTTCCTTCTGTAAAAAATCAATAAAATATATATTTAAAAAATAGTTCTGAAGAATGTACTTATGTGAATTAAGCATCCAGTTGTAAACTAGTACACACACACACACACACACACACACACACACACACTCCTGGCCCATCTCTTCCTGATAATTACCATAGGAAACGAGTAAATACAGCAAGTGCTCTTAAGCCAAAAGCTGGCAAACCACTGTCATCTTGAATGTTTCTTTCTTAGTAAACTGATATACCATACCTATTGACCCACCTAATAAGATGAGAATGGGCTTGATATTCAGGAATATTAATATCTAGTCATGGCTGTGTATGCTTTTGTGTGGCCTAAGGATTATCGAAGAAAAACTGCATTGGGCAAATTAAACAGGCAAGGAAGACTTTTAAACAAGCCGACTGCAATGGGTGTCCAGACCGTTGCCGCAGGGGGGAGAGACTGAACTGGACTCCGCTGAAACAGAGCTGGCGAGTTTTTAAGCTCCGTGGGGAGCTGCTGGGAAAAGTAAGGTGCGTGTGGGGGAGGAGTCAGCGTGACAAGGCCATCCCTGTCTGCTAACTGGCTCTCCTTCAAATTAGGTTTCTAATCTCTCACTAAATGGGATAGGGGCACCTTCTTGATGATTAATTTCCAAGGACATCCTGAGCTATAAAACCTGCAGAAGGCTGTGAGAAGATTTACATCTTAAAGGGGCAGAGAAAGAAATTACAATTACAAATGTTCTCAAGTAAATGCACTAAGAGGGAGGTCAGGGGCCAATAATCTGGAAGAAATTTGTCTAAAGTTTGGTCAACCCACGTGGAACGTTTGACTACCTTGTTCGAGCTGTTTTTTTTATTATTTCCAAATATTGGTTATATTATCTAGAAAGCTAGGGCAGAAAAAATAAAATGAGAAAGTGGAAAAAGCTAAGAGAAAGCAAGAGTTGAGTCTTGATTCATGGTAACAAAAATTGTGCTCTACCCTGAACAGTGTGGCTCAGTTGATTGAGTGGAGTCCCATAACAGACGTGTCAACCAAATTCACGATCGGCAATAACAGATCGAAACACACACAAGTGACTGGCGCCAACACACAAGAGCTTGATTGCTGGTTTGATTCTTGGTCAGAGCACAGGCCAGAGTTTCTGCTCAATCCCCGGGGGGAGGGGGGTGGCATGCAGGAAGTAGCCAGTCAATGTTTCTCTCTCATCACCGATGTTTCTCTCTCTCTTTCAGTCCCTCTCCCTTTCCTCTCTTTTCCTTTTTCTGAAATCAAAATAAACGGTTTAAAACAAATTGTGTGCTCTGTGGGAAGCAAGTCTAATAAGACCTATGAGATGCTTTATAAAAAGGTTTGGCCTTCCTCAACTAATGGGCTATTTATCCAAAGTCACAATGCTTGGAAGCAAATTACAGGTGCTAAAGAGTCCTGAAGTGTTTCTCTCTCTCTCTCTCTCTTTATCTCTATCTCTATCTCTCTCGTGTGCGCATGCTTTTTATTGACATAATATTTTTCAAGTTGAATGCCGAAGCCCTGTAGAACTTGTGTTTCAAGGGACAGAATGAAGTGTGAGATAATCCTTGAATTCCCTTAGTACTAAAATACTACTATCATATGCATTTCATAATATACTTGTTCGCTTTAAATATCAGAATGCATTTCTGCTTAGTGTGCATTTCTCAGTTCAATAGCAACTCTGCTATTTCTTTTCCCAAAACTGACTCCTTAGTATGTGTTATCCCAGATTTGTGGGCACCTTCTTTTTGTGTGCTAAATACATTTGTCAAAGCTTGTTTTCACTCTTACATACATATCCAGTAGTCTTATATATTGAACTAAAAGCCCAGTGCACAAATTTGTGCACCAGTGGGGTCCCTCAGCCTGGCCTGTGGGGATCAAGCTGAAATCGGCTCTTCAACATCCCCTGAGGGGTCCTGAATTGCGAGAGAGCACAGGCCAGGCTGAGAAACCCCACCAGTGCACGATCGAAGCTGGGAAGGGACCACAGGAGGGCTCCAGAGTGTGCCTGACCCATCTTGCCCAGGTCCAGTTGGCCAGACCATAGCAGCAAGCTAATCTATCAGTTGGAGCATCTGCCCCATGGTGGTCAGTGCATGTAATAGTGACTGGTCAAACAGTCAAATGAACCATTGCACACTTAGCATATTAGGCTTTTATTATATAGAATTAGTGGCTCAGTGCACAGATTCGTGCACACTGAAAGGAAATTAGAAAAAAAAACATTTTAATATTGCTATTCACCCTTTCTCTATAACAGACGTGTCAACCAAATTCACGATCGACAATGACAGATTGAAACACACACGTGTCTGGTGCCAGCAAGAGCTTTATACGTATTGCGCATGTGCTAGTCAATTTTGCCTTTTATAGATTACAGAATAAACTTGGTTAATTAGACCTGCTTTCTGATTTACCTAAACTTTTTCCAGCCCAGTGAAGCACCCTAACATCTCTTTCAGGTAATCATCAGCAACACAGCAGTAAATATCAACATGAAGCACATTATCACTGTAGATCACGCAGGGAGAACAAAGGGTAGCAGTGTTTGAATATTCTGCGCAATGAGAAAACCTGAAGCAATTTTCAAGGTTCACCATTTCTTACTTCTTTTCAGTTGGGTCAAGTTTCTAAGCTTTCTAAATCTCCATTTTCCAGCTAATGAAAAGAAATATGATTCCACTGAGTCTTTTATCTACCTACTCCAGGACTTCTGTGAGTATCAAATGAGATGAGGCATGGAAAACACTTCACAGACAATTGGTTACAGTGTAAAATGGTTGCTCCTGGCTATAAAGCAAGTTGTGTTCCTGGGCTGAAGAAACTTCAAGGAGGTTAGTCGCTAAGGAGAGGAAGCGGGATGTTGCTATGTGACGTCATTACCCGGCACTCACAGTTACTGTTTCCAGGCTGAGCTGGGGGCTGTGGGCTGCATTTTGTGCCATGAGGACTTGACAGCATTGGCTGCAATTTGGTGGCGTGTCACTTCAGGGTGGTGGTGGGGCCTGTGCCCCACTTGTGGGGAGCAGAGTGTTGCTTTGTCAGCGCCAGGTCCTTGGTACCGTTTCTTTGTAAGTGGCCAGTGCACGTCAGGGCAGCTCCTGTGTTGAGGGTCTGTCCCCAGGTGGTCAGTGTGTGTCATAGCAACTGCTCAGACAGTTGGAGGGACACTTAGCATATTAGCTTCTATATATATAGATAGGGAATCACCACAGATTTTTAAATTTGCTGACAGGCCATTACTGTTTGTGTTCTAGAAATGGTAGCTACTAATATAATCACGACCTGTGTCCTAAAGCAGGGAGGATTCCAGTGAAGTACAGAAGGGAAAAAAAAACAATTATGCTTTAAAAAAATCCTAAAGACCTTTCTGAAGCAATAACTTTTTATGTTGTTCTTTGATAGGTTTTTGAGAAATTTCTGAAAGACTGAAAGGAAGAGAGAGAAGAAAGAAAAAAAAAGTGAGAGAAAGTTGTGTGTGTGCACTTATCTCCAAATGTCCTTATCTCATTAATTATGTAAACAAAATGTGTATGTGTCTGTTCATCCTACTCTTTATAGAATCCTGAGAGTTTTAGCCTTACACAATCTTTAAGCAGCAATTCTGCTTCAAACTTCTTATTAACCACAGCAGGGAAGGAATAATATCTTGGGAGAATTCCCTCTGTTTGGTATAATGAGAGGAGTCAAAAGGTTGAGGTTACTTGGGGAATTTCCCTCATTGCTGGAACACACCAGACACCTCTTTTGAGGCACATAATTCTATTCTGGTCAATTAGTAAGACAGGTAACTTCTTAGGAAGCAAATATTGTTTTCTTTTCAATAAATATCACAACTACATTATCCTACCACAGAACAAAAGGCATGAATGTAGTGTTCTTCAAAGAAGGTAACAGGTAAGGTCATCAAAATCAACGAAATAAAATTTGCACAATTACCAACTCAGAAAATGAGACTGAAATATTTTTCAACTCTCCCAATGATCTAATATAATAAAAGACCAATATGCAAATTGGCCATCACCAGAGACACCTAAGCCACGCCCACCAGCAAAGCCACGCCTCCCAGCTAATCAGAGCGGCTGTATGCAAATTAACTCAGCCAAGATGGAGGCCGGCAGCCACGGAGCTAGAGCAAACCAAAGGCTTCTGTTGCAACTGCCTGCCTAGGCTGGCTGAGCCTCTGCTCACAATAACAATGTTTCAATTATAGAAGCCACAGAGCTGAAACAAACAGGAGGTTTCCTTACCTGCCTAGGCCTCAGCTTAAAGCAACAGTGTTTCAATTATCTAAACTAATAAAATCGTAATATTGAAATTGACCATTTCTTCCAGATGCCTAAGCCACACCTGCCAGCCAATCAGAGTGGCTGTATGCAAATTAACCCAGCCAAGATGGAGGCTGGCAGGGTAGCTCTGCACTGGTAGCCTCTGCGGCCAGCACAGCTGTGCCGGGTGTGTCAGCTCAGTGGGGGGGGGGGTCCAGCCCGGGGCCCCCTCGGGGCATCCAGGAGTGCCTGTCCTGGGTCCACTGTCTGGCTCTGCTCCCGGGGGCTTCCTCGGGGCAGGCAGGAGCAGCCGTCCTGGGTCTGCTGCCTGGCTCCACCCCAGGGGCCTCCGTGGGGCGTCCAGGAGCGCCTGTTCTGGGTCCACTGCCTGGCTCTGCCCCAGGGGCCTCCTCGGGGGCATGCAGGAGCACCTGTCCAGGGTCCGCTGCCTTCATCCACCCCCCGGGAGCCTCCGTAGGGCGTGAGGGAGCGTCTACTGTACAGTGCGGAGCACCCGAAGCCAGTCTGCTGCCTGGCTCCACCCCAGATGTGTTTGCTCAGCAGCAGGGCCCCAAAGAGGGATCCTGCACCAGCATCCACCCCTGGCTCGCCACCCAGCTCTGGGCCAGGTGTGTCCCCTCAGCGGTGGGGGCCCACCAGGCATGTGCAATCGTGGGCCCTCTGGTGGGAAACATCCAGGCCTGCACTCACCAGCCCTCCCACCCCCCAGTGCACGAACCCTGAAGGGGCTGTGGGCAGCCTGAAAATGGCCCTCAGCCCCTCACCAAGGTGGCCAAGCATGCCAGCAGGTGGACATCCCCCCGCCGAGGTGTCCCAGACTGCAAGAGGGCACAGGCCGGGCTGAGGGACCCTTCACCCCCCGAGTGCACAAATTTTTGTGCACTGGGCCCCTAGTTTAACTATACTATGACATATTATATCAGTGCTATTGAACATACACTTAATATGTTTATGCTATTGTATGCATTTAAGTTGGTGTATCTAAGACTAACTAATGGTAAACAAATGAACTAAAATAAATTTCTACTACTGGAAACATCAGATTATATGTTCTACTAAAAGTTATTTAAATATTAACCCTAAGTAAGAGTTTTACGCTGTAATCACAGATGTCAGTATGGACTTCACTCTTAACTGTGAAAAGTAAATTTTGAGTTTTAAAAATGCATTTAAGAAATAAAAATGTGTAAATTTTATAGTGGATCCAATAGCTTTTAAGGATAGTGAGGTATTTTAGATAAAACAAATATATGTGCAAATAATATTATACTTAATCGATGTGTTCATTTACTTCTGGGCTCACATATTTGTCCATTTTATATCTTTAGTTGTATTATGTACACAAATCAACATGACCTACTGAAAAACGATGGATATCAACACAAATAATAACAAATGTTAGAGAATGGACCTCATCTCTTGGCAATTGGAATGTCTTTTCTGAAACAATCAAGAAAAATGAAAGTTATCTCCTGCACATCCTTTTGTTTATAATCCATTATTCACTGTAAATCCCAGTGTATGCAATCTATTACTCTACTCCAAGGAAAGAGCCTATTAATAATGTTATACTACATAAGATAGGATATGCATATTCATGAGCCCTCATGAATTATTTGTGAAATTGAAATGAGTAAACCTTTATCTTACAGGAAAGCAATTAAAAGTACTTGACGCTCAAGATGATAAATCCAAACTGGAAATTTGGTCCCGTGAGCACACACAATTTGAAACACTGGGGTGAGAAGTAACATATTATGAGACTTACCAGAGTAGAAAAGTTACAGTTAAAATATTCAAGTTGCTTTCTTGGGTCATAAAACATCCTGGTGCTTAACCAGTTCAGCTCATTTTAAAAAGCTAAGCTGATGGGTGATTTAGGGTGCGTGAGGACAGCATATTATCTTCTGACACACCTGCTTTATGAAAACCTACAAGGTTTTATATTTTTATTAAAGTGCCTGTGTAGCTGAGAACCAAGACGATTCCTCAGGCCAGCAGGGTTTAAATTTACTCAAGCTGTACAGCAGAAATTAACACATGATATAGAACACAATATCTTCCTACAGCACGTCCTAGGCCAGCTTAATAATGAAGTGATATATAAAGTTGTCAAAGGGCAGTGAATTCACAAAGAAAAAAAACCCATAATAATTGAAGTGAATGAACTGGAAAACAACATCCAACATATCCTGTGTGGAAAAAGCTCAAAGTTGTAGCCTAAGGTTAATAATTTATATAATGTGGTTTAGCAAATGGTATTCTAATGACTTCCCAACCTGGAAATGTATTTTTCTTTCTTTTTCTATTCTCAAGTTATGTACAAAGCTGGCTTTTATAACCTGGGGAAAACAACTAGCTTTTATGGGAGTGCACGCTACTGGTGGGAAAACCCTTCGGGTCTTATTGTCCTGTTGTCAATTTCATCTCAGTGGTATTGTTCTATGGTATTAATATTAAAGGGCACTGTTTAACATTCAGTCTGAAATCCTCTCAGTCCTTCCCACTTGTTCACACCCTGTTCTCCATCTCAATGTTAAAGATACTTCCAGGGTGTAGATGATTTTGCCCATTTTATGCTGCCCCTTTTCTTTCCCTGACAAATATTTCCCCTCAAACCTTCTACCATTTAAAAGACAAAAAAAAAACAAAACGAAACACAAAAGCTGCCTAGTTTAGAACTCTTTATATAATGAAAGGTCGTTTATTTTACTAGTTTCAAAAAACAAGGCTTCCCTGAAAGTCTGTATTTTGGGTGAGCACTGGAGCCTAAAACTGCTTTACTTAAGATTTTTTTCATTTCTTAACAAGGGAACCAGATATCACGAAACCACTGAAATGAGCCAAACTCAAAAACACCTCGGTGTCCTGCACAGGGAGGGGCGGATGAAGGTTCTGTCATCGGGGTCAGGATCATGGTATAATAAGTCCTAACTGACTCTGACCAGCCACTAGGTCTTAGAGAATCCCAGTCACTAGCCTCTCATAACCCCAGTTCCTTCATCTAGGAAGAGCTATATTAAGGCTTGAATGAGATCGTGACCAGTAGTTCCCCCCCTTACCTGTGCCTTCACTTTTCACTATTCCAGTCAGTTATTTGCAACCAACCAAGGTCTGGAAATATTACATGGAAAGTTCCAGAAATAAAACTTTTAAATCATATGCTGCTATGAATAACTTGATGCAACCCCACTCCCCACCTCCACCTCCACCCCTCAGGGGGATGTGAATCATCTCTTTCCCCGTGTGTCCATGCTGTGTCCATCCCCAACCATTAGCCACATAGTAGCCGAGGGATTGATTGTGACAGTATCTTCGTGTCTGTGTGCAAGTCGCCCTTATTTTACTTAATAATGGCCTCAAAGTGCAAGAGTAGTGATGCTGCAATTTGGATCTGCCAGAGCGAAGGCTCAAAGTGCTTCCTTTAAGTGAAAATGTGAAAGCTTGTGACTTAATTTAAAAAAATAAAAAGAATCATGTTACTGTTGCTAAGACCTATGGTAAGAGCGAATCTTCCTTTCATTAAATGATGAAGAAGATAAAGGAAATCCATGCTAGCTCGTCTGTTGCACCTCATACTGCAAAAGGTATGACCACTGTGTGATAAAGGCTTAGCTAAGATGGAAAAGGAGGTACATTTATGGGCGGAAGACACGAACAGAAAACGTGTTTCCATTGATGGCAGTGTGTTGCACCCGAAAGCTGAGAGCCCATACAAAGACTCCAACAAGGGATCCCCCAAACCAGTGACGACAAGCCATTCACTGCAAGTAAGGGTGATCACGCCCATCCAGGTATAGGTTCGAATGGAGAAATATAAATATTCCTGGAGAGGCTGTGTCCGCAGATAAGAAGCTACTGACTTTTCCAGAAGAGTTGAAGCTGATTAGGGCTCTTTACCATCTGCAGGTTCAGGGAGTCTTGGAATCTAACCCCGTCCAGATAAAGAGGGACTACTGCAAACAGAACAATTGATACTGTCAAGTGCTATGACATGTAAGGAAAACATTATTACAAGCCAGCATGCCTAACAGCTAAATGACAGCTGAGATTCAGAACCATCTTATCAACCAACGCTAGGTGCTACACATGTCAGTGTTTATTCCTAAGAATTCGTAGGTAAATAATAGAACATTAGATCCACAGCATTCATATATCTCCGAGGAGGAATGTGGCATTTAAGAAAGCACTTAACGTCTACCTAACGCTGGAACATTTTTTGTGCCACAGAATCTCTCCAGCCACAGAAGGTTCTATAGATCTCATTCCTGCTCTAATTTGATCCTACTCTAATCCAGGGCTCCAAATGAATCACAAGGGATATTAAGATCCCACAGCTGAAGCTGCAGTGATACCAAGTTTTTAACGTGATATGTCTTCCATACCTGAGATTTTTAACAGCCACACTGCTATGCCATTCTGCCAACCAAAAAATACCTTCTCTGGATTTTGTATGTGTCTCATCATCAAATGAAGATTTCATTGCCAGGGAATTTTGACTCTGAATGTCAAGATCATTTGAGGACAGCAGACCCTTCATGCTCCTGGCTGGGCATGGAGTCCCCACATATCTGCAAGACCAAGGTTACTTCTCAACAAGTTTGTCTCATTCTGGAAAAGACTTCACTCAATGGTTTGCACTCTACACTGTTGGGGGAGAAAAGTATTTTTATCTCAAGTTCATCAATTTTTTCCCCCAGAGGATTTTCCTTTTAATTTAAAAAAAATCTTTATTGTTGAAAGTATCACAGATGTCCCCCTTTTCTCCTCACTGACCCCTTCCAGTCCACCCCCACCCAGGTCTTCACCACCCTATCGTCTGTGTCCATGGGTTATGCATGTATGCATACAAGTTATTTGGTTGATCTCTTCCCACCCATCTCCGACTTCCCTCTGAGATAGGACAGTCTGTTCCATGTCTCTGGATCTATTTTTAATGAGCTATAATTAACGCATTGTCTTGCTGGAACTGTTCAAACATCACTTCATTCTATTTCTCTCCCTGTGGCAATAGTCTGACTACTCTTCTAACTTAGAATTGGTAGAACACATTGCATTAACCACATATTCATACAGGCATGGTTTTTATCATACATTTAACCTTACTTCATGCTTCATGTTCTGTATCTAATTTTGCTACACTTAAGATGTAACCTTAATTTTCCTCCAAACCACTTGACATTATTTGCAAAAATAATATTCAAAATTTGATTTACTGTTATAAAAACTCATAAACTAAATAACTTGAGCAAAACCCAGTCCTTCCAGGGCTATTGCGTCCAGGTGCATTTCTTGTGGGATTATCTGTAACTGTTCCAGGGGCCGGAAACACAGAGAGAGATTGACCATCCCTCCCCAGGATGAGTTCACAATCTAATGGTTTGAATATTATCTTAATTCAGGGGAAATTGTGGAAGGTTTTTAAGGAGAAAAGAGAGCAATTTCAGGAAGATTCGTGTGGCTATTGTGTCTTGGAATTACTATCTGATGAGCAGTAAGACTTAGGAGTACGATATAGACAAACGAGTTTACAGAGAATGGCTTTACCTCATCTCCCCATTAGCTTGTTTATTCTGATGCATTTCCTTATATTTTTTACTACATGATGTGTTCCTAAACAAACATAGCTTTGTTTCATTTAATGCTTGTGAGTCAATCCTTCTTAGTATAGACAGTTCTTACTCACTTTTAATTCTGTATGGTATTTCCCTGTAGCATTGCTAAATGCATGAACATTTGTAAATGTATTAAATATTGCTAAATTATTCTTCCAAGTGATGATAGTAATGTTTATCCCAACTATCAACATATAAAGAGTTCTTGGTCTGCCATAACCTTACCAATAATTGGCATAGTCAAACACTTGTGAAGTTTTTTCCTGAAGATTTCATTTTGGAGAGTGGAGGGCAGAGAAATCACACTTTCTCTCCATAGCTTTTGCCCATTTTTCTAATTGAGTTTTCTTAATGTTTTAGGAATTATTAATATATTCTTCAGAATTATGCTTTGATGATTATATGCTTTACAAATGTTTTTCTCATCTCTGACTTTTAGTTTCACATTTTTTATGGTATTCTTGTACAAAAATTTGAAATTTTAATGTTTTTCAAAACTCAAGTCTTTTCATGTCTGATTTATTCTCTTTGCATTAAGAAATGTTTTCTCGGCCTATTCTAATAAGGCATTTTTCTGTATTTTTCCAGAATATATAAAGTTTTGGGTTTTAGAGTTACACTTTGTATGTTATATGTTATACGCTGTATTGGCCTAACTTTGCAATATTTCTCCGGGTTAGTAACACACTGTCATGGGACCATTTTTTAAGTAGTATGTAAGATGTTAGCGTTGTCATGTAGCAAGTTTCATGTATGTCTGGGTCCTTTTCTGGGCTTCCTACTTTGCTCTTTTTGTCTGATTATCCATTTCTGTGTCACTTATAATACTTTTTAAATGATTATAGATTTATAATAACTTGGTATTGGCCATAGGAATTTTATATACATTTTTCTCTTTCAACATTTTTATAACTCTTTCAAGTTCCACAAAAATTCTATTGGGATTGTGATCAGAATAATAGTAAATTATAGATTAATTTTGGGATAACAGATATCATTGTGATTTGAGGATTCCCATATATGAACACACTGTCTCAATTTATTGAGTTCTTTCTGGCCTCTTACTGCAATATTTTGTAATTTTTTCCACATGTAAATTATTTTTGAGATGTATTTGCGATTTTTAAGTCTTTTTAAATTGAATGTATTGGAGTAATGTTGGTTAATAAAATAAAACAGGTTTCAAGTGTACAACTGAACAGGATACAATCTACATACTGCATAAAGTAAAATCTCTTTCTGTTTCTATTTGTTGCCCCTTTGGCTACCTCTTTCTACCCCCATTCCCTTTCCCTCTGGCTATTGCCTTACTGTTGTCTGTGGTAAGTGAAAACACCATGGTACATTTACACAATGGAATACTACTTGGCTGTAAAAAAGAAGGAAATGTTATGTTTTGTGACAGCACAGATGGACCTGCAGAGTATTATGCTAAACGAAATGAGCCAAAGAAAGGCAAATACCATATGATTTCACTTATATGTGGAATCTGATGAAAAAAATAAATGAACAAAATAGAAACAGACTCACAGATACAGAGGACAGACAGATAGCTGTTGGCGTTGGCGGGGAGGGGAGTTGAAGGGCTGAGTGAAAAAGCTATAAAGGGATTAACAGAAAAAAACTGATAAACACAGAGGACAGTATGGTGATTGCCAAAGGGAATGCGAAGGGGGGGGCAGGTGGGAAGGGTAAAAAGAGGGTAAATGGTGACAGGGAGACCTGACTTTGAGTGGTACAGTGCATTATACAGATGATGCACTGTACAGCTGTACCCTTGAAACCTAAACAGTTTTATTAACCAGACACCCCAATAAATGTAATTTTTTTTATAAATGGAAGGTTAGACATCAGATGTTATTTAGCTGATCTTCTGTATCATGTTCCCCATCTTTAGTGAGCAAAACAAATCATATGAAGATGATTTGACTCTAACTCCATTCATGGCTAGACACTGCATCCTTTCTAAAACAGGGCTCATCTCCACGCAAGACTGAAACCTTTCACACCGAGAAATGTCTTTTACACACACACACACACATTACAATAACCTCCAAACCAGTTCTCAAAGTTCGTTAGTAGAAAACCATAAATAAGAAAGTTGAGGCTTTGTGTTGTCCCAAAACATGGAGCTAGTTATGTTGGTCAAACAATGAATAACACTAGGTTCTCTAAATCTCAGTTTTTTGGTTTTTTTTGTTTGTTTGTTTTTGTTTTTTAAATAGATTTTATTGATTTGTTACAGAGAGGAAGGGAGAGGGACAGAGAGTCAGAAACATCGATGAGAGAGAAACATCAAAAGTGCTTTTATAATCAATTTTAAATTTAATTTTATTCTAATAAAAGTATCTTAAACTAATTAAAGTAACTACTGAATATTACAATTTTGTTTAGTTATAAATGCATTTGCTTTAGATGCTTATCTGCTTCACTTTTTTTTAAAATATGTTTTATTGATTTTTTTACAGAGAGGAAGGGAGAGGGACAGAGAGTCAGAAACATTGATGAGAGAGACACATCAATCTGCTGCCTCCTGCACACCTCCTAGTGGAGATATGTCCGTAACCAAGGCATATGCTCTTGACCAGAATCGAACCTGGGACCTTTCAGTCTGCAGGCCGACGCTCTATCCACTGAGCCAAATCGGTTAGGGCTGGTTTGATTTTTTACAGAGAGAAAGGGAAAGGGATAGGGAGTTAGAAACATCGAAGAGAGAGAAACATCGATCATCTGCCTCCTGCACACTCCCTCCTGGGGATGTGCCAGCAACCAAGGTACATGCCCCTGACTGGAATCGAACCTGGGACCTTTCAGTCCACAGGCCGATGCTCTATCCACTGAGCCAAACCAGTTAGGGCTAAATCTCAGTTTTTAACATTTAAAAAACTCTATTCTAAGTAAGATCTTTTATTGTAATATAGCAAGTAATAAACTTGCTATTAATAGTTTCAGATAATGTTTGGGTAGTTCACTTATTTGAATTATACTACACACGCTCAGTTTAAAATGGGAAAGAGAGAAAAATAATAATTTTCATTATGTTAGAAATTCTCTCCACTAGGCCAATCAATAAATACATTCCCTGAAACAAACATGATGGGAAATGCTAATATACTCATTTCTTTGTTAGCATCGATTTCCTTGTTCTCATGGTATAAGCATCTTGCTGCATTAAATTGTATTGAAATATATGTATTTTATACAATATGGCCTCTAGCAAAATATATCATCCCATGGCCAAACAAAGACACAGAAAAAATTATTCCCCAGTGTTGGCGGAAACACTCGCTGTGCTGGGCATATTCTGAGATGAACTACTGAACTCCACTGCTGTACCCTCATAAAGGATATTTAAGGATAAGTTTTATATCTGAATTTTTACTAATTTACAGGAAAATTTTAAAGACTTGTATAGCTATTTTATTATATTTTACTTTAAAGTAAGTTATTATTGATTTTAGAGAGAGAGGAAAGGGAAAGGAGAGAGAGGGAGAGGGGGAGGGAGAGGGAGAAGGGGAGGGAAAGGGGGAGAGGGAGAGAAAGGGAGAGGGAGGGAAGGAGGGAGAAAGAGAGGGAGAGAGGGAGAGGGAGAGAGAAATGTGGAAATGAAAGTGAAACACTGATCCCCCCTGCACTGATCCCCCTACAGGGGATCTAGCCAGCAACCCAGGCATGTGCCCTCCCTGGAACTGAACCTGTGACCTTTTGGTGCATGGGACAATGCTCAACCAACTGAGCCACACCGGCCAGGGATGTACAGTAATTTTAGAACCAAATGTCTATGTAGATTCAACACCAAAGATGGACAGAAAACCTGGCCATTTCCCTTGCTTGGATGCAAGTGTCTGTAAAGCGAGTACTCAAATCTAGAGCTATTACACGAAGGGATGAGAACACCTGCGTAAACGGAGGCGGCTAACTTACATGAGCATTTTCATGTCTAAGAGTCTGTAAGTTCTATAAACAATTACTAAAAAGATAACTGTCAGTTGACAGAAACAGCTATGGATAAGTTACATATAACTGGGACCATGACTGTAATAAGTGTTCTGAGAGCGGCAGAGGTCACTGAACCAGACAGAGACTCTGCTGGAGACACTGGATTATGTTCTCCCTTTATCTTTTGCCCGTTGTCATGTTCCCCAGGTGGTAATTCTCAAACTCTGCCCTGCACCAGAACCACCTGGAGGTGACTGTGGGGCCACAACCCCAGATAATCTAGCTCAAAATGTCTGCTGTGCAGCCTGAGTTCCCAGTGATTCCGGGAACCGCTAATAAGTTCGGTTTCCATTTACTGTTAACAATGTTTGTTTCCATGTGTGGGGAGGTGGGAGGAGAGAGGAGGAAGTTGGCATGATTTATTAACTGTTATGTGGTAGGCATTTTTAGAGCACACTGGGGCCTGAAAATACTGATTTGCCTATAGGCAAGATCCTTCACTGCCTGCTACCAAATTATAACAAATTTCCCAGCTATTAGGTGCTGAAATGCTTATCTCTCTGGTAGCTTATAATTAATAGTTTCAGATGATGTTTATCAACCAGTAATTGTTGATGCATTTGCTTTCCCCGTGGTTGAAGTACATAGAGCAAGACCATTCTTTTGACAACTTAACATTTTGGCTCAGCAATTTCTGACATTTGCTTTGCATTTGGAAGCTGTGTATAACCTCTTTCCTCGGGCATGTCAGTTTTTCTGAGTTAGCCTTGCCACATGCATTTCCGGGTTTTGATGAAAGATTTGCTCTTCACATCAATTATCTTTCTTCTTGTTTATTCTCTCAGGATGGAAATGTCTCCTTATAAAAAAATATATACACCATCAGAATTTATCACAATCTAAAAAGGTCAAAGAGGAAACAGAAGAAAACGTTTAAAGACCCATCACACCATTAAGATTCTTCCCAGAGCAGCACCTAGTGGGTTTCTTTAAGAAGAATTCTCTTCGAGTCAAATTATCCCTGGTCCATAATCCATTTTTACAATTGTAAAGGTTGTGGAAACACAGGAGTTTACACAAAAACGCAATGATTATGTTTCTTTGATAAAATAATAAGAAACCAAAAAACATCATCTGGCTGGTCTCTGATTGCTTACAATCTCACTAAATATTAAGCAGATAAAGTACTTCAAATAAATTAATAAAAAAGCTCCAGTCACTAATGGACAAAACATCAGTATGAAGTTTGTAATGACGAGTTGATTAAAATTAGCAGATTTATCTGACACCTGTAGCTGCAATCTAACTATTGCAAAAAAAATGCTTCTTTTTTCTCCCTGGACTTAATTTTTTCTGTATGTGCATTTTCTGTACCCGATACAGAGTAGAAGCTTAGTAAATGTTAGCAGAGTTGATGAGGCAAATAGTTCCCTTCAAAGTCCCTAAACATTGGTGGATATTGAGTTTGACAGATCAGGAACTTTTTGTTTTTACTTGAACCAAGTTTCACCAAATAGCCCTTCTGGGTGGCTTTCAGACTCGGCCTGCTAAAGGAATTTGGACTTAAAGTTGATTGCATTTGTGTTTTTTTGCATTTTATCTAATAAAAATATATTTATCCACTTAAGCAAGTTGATCACTTCTTTGGGAAAAACAAACAACAACATCAGTGCATTTGCCCAAAGCTATCTATCCTGCGTGCCTAATGCCTTACCTAATTCATGTCAAGTACGTATCATGACAGCCACTGTGCCAGCGGAACACAGAATGCTGAGTTTTCCTTCACATTAATACCGTTTTCTCACTATAATAACCTATCAAACTATTTGGGGAAAAGCACCCTGTCTCCATAAATTAAATGAACGCTGGGTGTCCCAGCTTTCAGAGTACACATTCCACCTCGTCCCTGTGTTCAGTACCGCGACTCAGCCTCTCCTCCTGCTGGGCCTGACATCTCTTTGGATCAGTCTCTACGGAGGAAAGAAAAGTCACTTGACAACCTGTGTCCTAGGGGGGAACCTGACAAGCAATCTTCCTATTTTTAGCCTCAGCCCCATCCACATGCAGTTTTCAGGAGTACCTGGTACCTCCAAGTCCCAGTTTTCCCCAGGGTGTTATAATGTGCATGTCTCATCACAATAAGCATTATCTTTTAACCTCCTTTGCTCTGAAATTATCAGTCATCTAAGTATTTTCCATATTCACAAATGTCTTTAGTATTTACAAATATCTCCTAGTTTCACTGACAATGGACTGTTTCTGTTTAGCAACCTCCCTTTTGGATTTGGGTGGGTTTTGTGTGTGTGTGTGTTTTGAAATAAGGTTTTAGAAATATTTTTCTTTAGCAACTTGAAATCACAAGTCCTGGGAATTTAAATGAAGTAAATATGGGAAATTTTCCCTCTATCATAGGAAAGTACTCACTGTATCAAATACAGGGTGTCTCAGAACAAGGTCATCAAAAACTTTGAACAATTATGAAGGCAGTGTTTATTCAGATACATTTCATTTTCAAAAAGGAACTGATCAGCTGTTAAAGTGTGTATACATTTTGGGGGAACATCCAGTAGTTACCATGATACATTTAAACTATTATTTCATTTACAGAAACTTCTGGTTAAAATTAACTACTAGTGAGTCTATAAATTAAGTTGTAGTTATGCTTGCCTCATATTTGGATGCACCTGCTATGCCATACCACCTCATACTATCATATTAACATTCAAATCTAGCACCAGAACAAACTAGATCTATTGGCCCATTAAAAACAAAGCAAAGCCAAACCAAACCCCCCAAAGCTTAAATCTACTATGCGTAGAAAATGAGGGCATAAAGGTGGAAATTACAAGAGAGAGAGAGAGAGAGAGAGAGAGAGAGAGAGAGAGAGAGAGAGAGAGGGGGAGAGAGAGAATGGTTACCCTCCGTACATTATCAAAATTATACACATCAGGCAATATGAAATTCCATTGTCTACAGCTTGGAAATTATAATGGTTTGAAAAAAGTAAAGAAAATTGATTTTAGTTCTAGAGTCAGCATAAAAAAATAGTCATGCAAAAATTCTCTTTAGTAGAAACAGATTTGTTCTACTTTCATCTGCTGAAGAACTCCAGAGAATGGTGGGCAAAGCCAACCTGTAACTAGCGATGGTGAAGTAAGAGTCCTCTCTTTTTGATATTGGTATTCTAAGTCTGTTTATGGCTAACTTTAATTACAATTAGAGAGCCTCAACTGATGAATAAAAGGCTAAGCCTAGTATAGGAAACACATCCCTGAAGGCTATTGTTTGATTTAGCATTGTATGAACATACACTTGAATGATCTCTAAGAACTACGTTTAGCTCCCTCTGCAAGATGACAATCTGTAGCCCTAAGAAGATATTATTTTCACCTTATATGACTTTGCACAGCCTGGAAGAAGAAAACGAAATGAGTAAATGAAGTGCTGCTGCCTTAGACGAGGCAATCTGCTCATCAAAGCAGAACGAAGGGATGCCTTTGTGTTCAAGACGAGTATCTGAGAGAAAGTGCTGGTATTCTGACTGCTTGAAGTGGATGCCTTGCTAAGTGAGAGAGAGAGGCCCCCTGCACATGCCTACCAGTTCTCAAATATAATGGAAAGAAAGTTCTCTGTGCTTCCGCATGACTTTTGCATTCAGAGATCAATTTAGTAGAAAATGAAGGGCTTCTGTTCATATGACCCACCATTGTATTAAAAAGGTTTAAATTTAGAAGCCATTATCATTATTCTGTGTTGTAGTGAGTCTGCAATTCACCTCTCACATTCAGCTCAGAGTTCCCTTCTCTCCCATTCAAAGCGGAAGTCGCCTGGACAGGTAGCTTAGTTGGTTACAGCGTCATCCCAATACCCCAAGGTTGCAGGGGTTTTATCTCTGGTCAAGGCACATGCAAGAATCACCTAGTGAATGCATAAATAAGTTGAACAACAAATCTCTCTCTCTCTTACACACACACACATACACATTTTCATCAATAAAAATACATATTTTTTAAATAGCTGAAGTCAGTAAACATGTTCATTGAATGTGAGTTCTGAATTTCAGTTAGAGGGGGGAAATGACATATTTTATAAAAATTTATGAAGTTGAGGAAAGCAAAAAAATCTGTAATTTTTTAGATGTAGCCCTTCAAAGAAATTTCCACGTGACTACCATTTCACATGATATCTATTTTTTGTTCTTTTCATCACTCTTTTATCGCATGTGTATCTACCCTAATGGATCTGTGCTAATTTTTGGTATTAAAAAGCATGGCATAGGTTAAAATGCCTATCTTGAGGTCCGCAAGCATCACTGAACCCATTGTAATGTAATAATAAGCAGCAGGTATTGTAGAAAGGAGGAATAAATTTTCATAATTTCATATTAATTATGCAGATAACATACTTTAAGGAATAGCATTTGACCCACTGTAAGCATAAATGTCTATAATTAGCCACAATTCAATGGGACATTACTGCACAGATCATATCTGTGCTTCACTTATGGCACCGCCAATATCTCTTATTGTCATTTCAGGCATAGATCTCAACCTCTATGCCTACACCTTCCCAAAAAGAATCCTTACTTTGTTCTTGGTGGCTCCTAATTTCCTAGCATGGTGCCCAGCAGTAGTGTTTCACACAGTAGTGTTTGTGGAATGCATGAATGATTTTCATCTAAGTTCTTTCATTTGCAAAGTACTCTTCTAAAACCATTCTTTTTCAAATTCATTCCCAAGAAGAAACATAAAGGTAAAGTATCTTTGGTTATCTTGCCTGATGCATAGGAATGGTTTACATGAATGTTACTTTTTAATTATCATACCCATTACTATGATTGATCCTCTAAAGAATTATAAGGATGGAGGTGGTAATAATGATTGGCATCAAGTGGTTCTTTACAGAAGAGAAAGCTTTCAGTCACATCATCCCATTTGATCTTCGTAAAATGTCCAGCACAGTGGTTTCTATAATTCCTATTTTTCAGTTGAGCACATGAAGACCAGAGAAGTCAAGGGACTTGTCCAAGATCATTTAGACAGTAAGTATAGACCCTGGGGGACTAGTATTCTGGTCTTTCTGATTCCAATAGCCCATGTTGCATGCAGGTCAGTCCCCAATTTACAAGTATCTGTCTATAAAACCTCTCTAAAGACTGGTATGCATGCATATAAGCATAACCAATGGACGCAAGACACTGGGAGGTAGGTGAGGGCATGTGTGGGGTTGTGGGTGTGGGGGAGGGGAGATAGGGAAGGCTGGGGGAAGGTCAATTGGGAAAAAAAGGACACATATGTACTACTATTTGTAATACTTTAAACAATAAAGAAAATTTAAATAAAGAATTTCAGACCTTCACAACTTTGGATTTGTTTCTAAATATATTTACACTAATTCAACCAAAAAAAACCAATAAAAATAAAAACAAAACAACAAACACCCACAATATTAAAGAAAGCATCTGTCCACATGACCACAAGACTACAGGACATCCTTATCCCATTGTGCCTCTCATTCCTGTAGCTGTTGAGAACAGGAAGCATGTGCTTTCTCAAAATGCTTTCCATTTGCTGGAGTAAAATTCTTTGCAAACATTCTTTTCTGCTGATAGTATTTTCATTGCCTCCTATTGGGTGGTGTTTGTTTACTAGCCTTAATGAGGTGAGAAGGATCATGCTGCTGTGCTGCCTGATTCTGAACTATCACTGGTGAATTTAGTCCTGAATCATCAGGGAAGTCCTGGATCCAGAGCGGATTTGGCCTCCATGTCCTGCATCTCCAGGGGAGGAGTTCACCGAGGGACCAAGAGGAACTGCCAGTTAATGAAAACTTCTTCCAGAATTATCTCTCCATGTTTCTACTCCTGTTCCATCACTTACAGTGACCAAGGCAATCCTTTTAAAATAAATCAAAACACATCAATCTCTTGTCCAACGTTCTCCAAGAGCTTCCAATACATGTCTCACCTCCTCATTTCTACCCTTTTTTTAATGTATGTTTTGAAAATAATCCAACTTTACCATTTCCTTATGAAAAAAGGGTCTCAAAAATTGATAAACATATAATATAGCATTAGCCTAAATTCTATTATTTTCTGTTCTTTAATATACTTTGTAAAACTTACCAAAGTCTAGTAACTATTTTATCATTACAGACCCGTAAAATTGAACATCAGTCCTCTCTAGAACTTGCCAATAAATGACTGATAAAAAGACTAAATATGAGTTCCTTTCATGGTTTATGATCACTAATATAGATAAGTGGAATCATTTTTTAAAATCATTTTCATTTCAGAGTTTATAAATTGAGGAATATAAATATAAGCATATTAGTGAAAATTTAAAAGTGAACCCCCAAATAGAATTCAAAACAGATTGTATACATTCCAGATTCCTAAAATGAGAGAAATTTAGAAAGTTGACCATGCTCCCAAAACTAAGAAAGTTACTTCTTTAAAGACTACCAGACCAAGAGAAATTCAGGGATAAATTCTTTAAAATATTTATTCAATAACTCATTCCTATGGTATTTAAACTTTTGCAGAGCATTAAGAAAGATAAATTGCTCTTAGAAATGGTAATAATAAGATCCTATCTAAATTATTATAACTTAGAATCAAGTAGTATGCTAAAGCACTAATATGACATGACCCAGAGAGGTTTATTCTGATTTAACTAAGAAAACAATGTAATTTATTTTCCAAAGAAGAATCTTTTTATTTTTATTTTTTGAGCAATTATTTTTATATTAGAGGTGGGGAGGGGGGGTGTCCATCAGCCCAGCTTGTATCCACTCCAATCTGAGACCCCTTAGGGGTTGTCTGACTGCTGGTTTAGTCGGACATTCCTCTCACAATCTAGGACTGCTGGCTCCCAACTGCTCACCTGCCTACCTGCCTGATTGCCCCTAACTGCTTCTGCCTGCCAGCCTGATCACCCCCTAACCACTCCCCTGCCAGGCTGATCGAAACCTAACTGCTCCCCTGCCATCCCAATCATCCCCAACTGCCTTCCCCACTGGCCATTTATGGTGGCCATCTTTTGACCACATGGGGATGGCCATCTTGTGTGAGGGTGTGATGGTCAATTTGCATATCACCTCTTTATAATATAGGTTTTATTATATGCTGTATGACAATTATTCTAAGTCACATCAAAAGAGATTGCTACTCATAATTACTCTCTCATATCCAACGTTCAATATGTAAAATTGGTATTGGCTTCAAATTCAAAATATCTACAGGATTCAATCACTTCCCCCTATATATATTCTGATTTCAATTCTGTCTGAATCATATTAATCTCTCCCCTGTTTTTTTGTTATAGTCCCTAACTGGTCTTCCTGCTTCTACTGCTGCCCCTTCCAGTTGCTAGTGTTTTCTCAATAGGACAATGAGGATCTTTTAAGAAGATCATCAGATAACAGTTCTTGTGCTCAGTCAGAACTTCCTGATGTCTTCCCACATATACCACTCTAACAAAAGTCAAAGTTCTTTTGGTAAATAAGGTCTAATACACTGACCATCAAGGGGCAGATGCTCAATGCAGAGCTGCCCCCTGGTGGTCAGTGTGCTCCCACAGGGGGAGTGCCGCTCAGCCAGAAGCACAGCTCACATCAGCAGTGGCGGGTGCCTCTCCCGCACCTGCTGCAGGTGGGCAATAAGGAGTGGGGGTCCCAGGCTGAGAGAGGACATAGGCTGGGCTGAGGGACACCCCCCCTTAGTGCACAAAATTTCGTACACTGGGCCTCTAGTATATAGTGTGTGTGTGTGTGTGTGTGTGTGTATTTGCTATCTACCACAATGTAAGTGATATAAGGACCCAATTTCTCCTTTGTTCTCTGTCCATTTTTTGCTCATCTTAGACAGCTAATAAATATTGTTGAATTAATGAATGAGTTAAACATTTTCTCTTGAAGTTTTTCTAGAATTTCAATTTGACTCTATTCTAGTTCTCTTGAACATAGCCTTCACAGTTTTCTCACAGCCAGTATCTGGATCTCCTGTGGGTATGTTTCTCTCATCAGTTATTTCAGGCATTCCTCTCCTTTCTCCAAATGCCTTATTATTTTTTATTGACTACCTGAAATTTGTTATGAAAAAACTGCCGAAGTAATTTGAACCTCCGGATGACATTACCTCCAGCAGAAAGGATTTACTTTTGCCTTTGGCAGGCAGTTAGGCGAGAGGAGGTCAGTTTAATTCACTTGGGGACTGAACGGATTCAAAGCTGAGATTCCATCTTTATGAGAGCTGTTCCATTCTGATTGCCATTACTCAGAGGCATAGTCCTTCTGAAGTCCCAACTGAAAGGCCTTGGCGTATTTCAGCGCCCTTCCTCCCTGGCAGGTCCTTACCTATGAGATTGCCAATAGTTCTGTTCAGTCATTCAGCCTTTCAGCCACCTTGCTGGGAAGAAGTTTGGATGATATAAATTAGTTGTCATACTGGAACTACATGTTCCAATATTTAAAGGCTATCTGTGATCTACCCTTGCATATAAACATCTTCCATAAACTCTAAAGAATGCCCAATTAAATGTGGATTCAGCTATTTTCAACAAATGTTTCTTTCCTTCATCAAGCTGCAAATTTAAATATTTCTCAAAACACTTAAATCAAGATATTTGTTTTATATAAAGATAACCTACTTAACTATAATGCTAAAATTATTTTTCTCAGATTGGAAAAAATAAGTAAGCATCTCATCTTATGAAAGGATTTTGTTAAAACCAATATAGAAATCATTGTGCCTGTAGATGACATATACCATGTTCATAATATGCAATATAGAACAACACTTCTCAATGTGTTTTCCCTTAACTGATATGTTGTTATCTCTTCACCCCTCTCCCATCAAAAATGTTTATATTCAGATATGTTTGTGCATTCCTACATGCATGTCTCTAGCTTGGGGACCTAGGATGTGTTAGCATTTAAAATGTTCTGAACTATTATACCGTAAAGACTTGTTTTCTTCTTATTTTAAGACAAGGTTTTCCTAGTTTATTAGAGAAGATAATTTTTTAAACATATGTACCTTTTGACATCTCAGAGAAGTGAATTCCTATGAGACATACTTCTTTAAGTAATTCTGTTCTGGAAGAAACTGAATAAATATAACATAGAGCCTCTACCTTCCAGTGTTTTCTCATCAGCTGGAGAGAAAAATATGTTCATTTGAGCTTAACTGGAATATACAATTAAAATCTCTTTCCAAGTAACCAACACAAAACAAGTCACAAGATGTTGTGATTAAAGGTAAAACTGTTTACCCAGTTCTTTGCAATTGAGAGGGCCATATTACTAGGAGACCAAAACCTATGCCACAGTTTAATTTAATTAGCATTATGAATTTGCAACAATGAATGTAATCTTTGAGGTCAAAACTATCGAAGAATAAGCTTTGAAAATTCCACTGCCCAAACAATGTTATTTGCCTACCAAGTAACGGTCATGAGACTTATTTATGAACTTAACAGGTTTAGAGTACACTCTGCAAACCTAGTGCAATAGAAATGAAAGGCATTAAAAGAAGCTTGCTTTTCTGTGTAACAAACCCTGGCCAGGACAGGGGCCCCACCATAACACAACAGGTTTTTCCTTATATGTTTCTCATTACCTTTTTTTTTTTTTTTTTTAAAGTTTATTTTTTATTTTTGTTGAACTTCCTGGTATGACATTGGTTAATAAAGTTATATAGGTCTTTACATTTTTAAAGCCTCCTGACTTTGAGGAATCACTGCAGTAAGTTCTAAATGATGTATAAAATGAAAAAGAAAATACAGCCCGTTCTTACATCCTCCCAGGCAATAGGCAATAACATGCCTGTTTGGGGGTTTTTTCTTGGGAGGGTGTTGTTGTTGTTTGTTTTTGTGGCCAAATTGCTGTCAGGATTGTCACCTTCTTCGACAGAAAGCTTTTAAAGAACCCAGCGCAGTCAAACACACACAAATCAAGACACCAGAATTCATCCAGAGTACAGCATGTTCAACCTGCCCTGACCTTCTCCTTTTAGCTTCATGTTCTATCTCTCCGAACTGGTCCACTTGCCAATCACTGGAACAGAAAGACAAAGAGCTTCCATATTGGAAAAAAACAACACAGTGGCATCATAAGCTCTCTCACACACTAGTTAAATTCAAGATAAGAAATCCCACCACAGTATCCGTGATTTTAGAACTATCACTGAGATTCGTGTCTTCCATGAAATAAAAATGTATATTACTTTTCCCTTTGTACAGAAGTTAGCTGATTATTGGACTCTGGGAGTTCACTGGTGTACTTTGGACTCAAGTAACAGAATAACCCACATGCTAAGAATAAGGAGTGGATAGATATGCAGATCAGGGCTGGTTGCGTGGCTCAGCAGTATCAGTTGTCAGGACTCTATGTCAACTTCTCTGGTCTTTTTGTGAACTTATGGTTAAAAAATGTCTGGAGTAGCTCAATAACATCTTCAGGAGAAAAAAAATAGGAGGGAGGGGCAGTGCTTTCCTTTCTATGTACAGTCTCCATCAAGGAAAAATAAATATTTCCTAGAAGCCTGCAACAACTGCATTTCTATCTCACTGGCTAGCATTGCATCACCTGAGCCCAAGCTGGAGGGAAGATTAGGAGAGCAAACATCCAGTATTTTTAGCCTCCATAATGCTACACGGAACCTGACAGAAAAGCAAGCAACAACAGAAAATGGAAGGCTGGCTGTCAGCTTTCTAACAGTGTCTACCATAGAAAAGAGACGAAGTAAGTGGGGTTGTTGTGGGTTTTTTTTTTTTTTTTAATATGGTCCATTGGTCCTGTTTGGGTAACCACACACTGTTCAATTTTACTTTGATGGATCTATTCTTGTTTCCGTTTCATTAGAATAAGAAAAATGTTCTTGATTTTAAAGGACACATTTTGCTTATCCATTGTATAAACATGTGAACCTTTACTACTGTTCTTCTTGAATGAGTTTTTGGTTGGTAGCATGAGTGAAAAGTTAAAATACAAATTACTCTGAAGGTCAAACCAATACGTAAATTGCTTAAAGTTTAAGGATGAGCCACTATCTGATTGTGAAATCAGAGTTAATACACCTTCAGTCTAATGAATATTACTAAAATATTATTCAAAATGTCAAAATCTTTGTGTATAAATATTTTTTATAGAGGAAGCCCAAAGCTTTGGCAGATTCTGAAAGGGCCCATTACTGCCTATAGAAACACAGATAACAATATGTAATTATAATAAATCAGGGTATTCCTATGCACTGTTTTAGAAAAAAACACCTCATCTACATTTAGAAATAGCATTGATGGAATAGTGTCATTAGATTTAGAGACATAATCTCATAAAAGCATTTTCACAGTCAACCCCCTTCCTATTTGTTGCTTGTCCATTTTATTGGACAACAGAGAGACTATAAACCTTCTTTAATAAAGCCCATAAATAGTGAAAAACAGAGGGTATTTCAAAACAAAATGTAGGTGGGAACCTCATCTCTTATTTTCTTTCTGTCTATCTCTCCTTTCAGCTATTCAATCAGAAGTTATTGAGTTCTTACAATATGCTATTGGTTTATTTCAATCATTTCATCAAATATAGCAGATAAGCAAAGCTCTGGGGAAATTCACCGAAGCTCATACAGTGAACAACTCTCACAGATGCCAAGCCAGGTCTCACAATATGACATTCTTTCTACTCTATCACAACTGGCTTTCTTTATAGGGGCTAGAGTGCAATCTGTATGTCCAAATCGGGGGGGGAGGGGGGGAGATTCTGATTATCCTATGTGTTTAATTAGTACAAACAGGCAAGTCACTGAACTCAAGGTAAATGTTCAAAAGTACTCATTTTCAGTGACAATACTGCACCTCCATTCACTCTGCTCACACTCCCTGGATCATATCTGTGTATTTTTTTATTTAAATGCTTTATTGTTTAAAGTATCACGAGTCTCCTTTTTCCCCCATTGATCTCTCCCTCGCTGCTCCCAGCCCCCAGCACAAGCCCTCACCTCCCTACTGTCTGTGTCCATTGGTGATGCTCATATGCATGCATACAAGTCCTTTGATCTCTTACCCCCTCACCACCACCCCACCCCAGCCTTCCCTCATAGGTTGGACAGTCTATTCGATGCTTCTATGTCTCTAGTTCTATTTTTGTTCATCAATTTATTTTGTTCATTATATTCCACATGAGTGAGATCATGTGATATTTATCTTTCTCTGACAGACTCATTTCATTTAGCATAATGCTCTCCATGTCCATCTATGCTGCTGCAAATGGTAAGAATTCCTTCTTTTTTACAGCAGTGTAGTATTCCATTGTGTAGATGTACCACAGTTTTTTAATCCACTCATCTGCCGAAGGGTACTTAGGCTGTTTCCAAATCTTAGTTATTGTAAATTGTGCTTCTATGAACATAGGAGTGCATATAGCCTTTCTAGTTGGTGTTTCTGTTTTCTTGGAATATAGTCCTAGAAGTGGGATTGCTGAGTCAAATGGGAGCTCCATTTTTAATTTTTGAGGGAACTCCATACTGTTCTCCACAGTGGCTGCACCAGTGTGCATTCCCACCAGCAGTGCAGGAGGATTCCTTTTCCTCTGCATCCTCCCAGCACTTGTCATTTGTTGATGATAGCCATTCTGACAGGTGTGAGATGGTACCTCGTTGTTGTTTTGATTTGCATCTCTTGTATTAGTGACTTTGAGCATGTTTTTCATGTCTCTTGGCCTTCTGTATGTCCTCTTTCACAAAGTGTCTATTTATATCATTTGCCCATTTTTTATTGGACTGTTTACCTTCCTTTTGTTAAGTATGAGTTCTCTGTAAATTTTGAAGATGAAACTCTTATCAGAGATAACATTGGAAAATAAGTTTTCCCATGCAGTGGGCTTTCTTGTTGTTTTGTTGATGGTTTCTTTTGCTCTGCATATCTGGGTATATTTGATAAGATGGTCCTTGAAAACTAGGCACATGAATCCTGCAAATAGCATAGACTCTTAGATTTGTGATTTCAGTTATATGAGTGCATGTCATATAATATATATACCAAAAAAATAATTAAAATTGTCTTTTGGTCTGTTAGGATAAAAATCAGTAACCAACCCTTTTTATGTTTCTATTTTAATCAGCATAATACACTTAAATGAATGTAATTTTGTCCTCAATTTTGTGCTATGGATAGTTTAAATATTCATGTTAATGCTACCCTCAGGAAATATCAATTCTATCATTAATTTTATTCTGCTTTAATTTGATAAAATCCAGGATATTTGTTGTGTTCTAAAGTATGATGGCATATAACGATTATGAGGTAAAAATGAATGTGAATTTCTGCAGTAAGCCTCCCAACAATTTTGCATAGTGACTCCAAAAAGAGTGCAATGTGCTGTTTTCATGTTAGTTTAGCAAAAGGAGTTCAAAATTCAGAGACAGTTTCCGTCAAGCTGCAAACTCGTGTTCATTCAAAGGAGGAAATGATTACCTTCTGGTCTTTTCATTAGTTACCAGCAAGTTGCTACAATTAGATTAGGAATGGATGAAGATCTTATTTTCCATTTCATCCCGGGTTACATTATCTATGTGGTACACACTGTGTGTTTAATAGAGGGTTAGAAAAAAAAGTTAAATAGATTTATAATTTTGATGGGCTCACTAAGAAACAGTGCCACAATTGCCCTGTCAGACAGCAAATCAATTTATGAGTATTCAAATGCAAATCACATTCAGTGCCAAGCAGAACTATCGCCCGCCCGGTCTTCCTTAGCAAGGCACTGGGTTAGCCTTTTCAAAGGCGCCTCCGGATGCCTGAGAAAAACACGCTGTTCCTCGAATATGCACAGTTCTAAGAACTTCATGGTGAGCCAGGTGGCTCTTCCTGCATTAGTAAAGAGAATGCACTGATTTAACATTGTGCCAAAGAGCCCTGGATTCAAGCATGTGCTGAAGGTTAGTCAGCATTAATCATTTGTTATTATCACATGAATTATGTTTATGGTACATGGACTGCATTAATGACACCTTCAGACTCTCATGTGTCGTGCCTTTTGTCATGTGACTTTGCACTTTCTCACACCAGTAAGTGGTATGTTTTTCTGTCCTTGATTGCAGTTGGCCATGGGACTAGTATTGATAAAAAGATGTTAACAGATGATACAAACTGAGATTTTTTTTTTTTTAAGTCCTCACATATTTCCGCTGTGCTTTTCCACCTGTGTCACTGTCATGAGAACATGACCGGGGTGGCCAGCTGGCAAATGACAAATGCACGACCCAGGCACTCCTCCTGCCCCAGCCAACAGCCAACCAAATTTCAGACACTTGTGGGATCCCAGCTGAGACCGGAAACCCCGCCCAGGCCACTCAACCTTAATCACCAGCCTGCAGATGTGTGAGCTAAATAAATTGCATTGTTTTAAGTCATTATGTTTGGGATGGTTGGTTATGCAGTACTGTTGTGGCTGTAGGTAACTTATATGCTATAATAAGCACTGTTTCATATTAGGAGATGGTAATGGGCCATATCATTAGTGCCTTGTTAGCTGGTGGGGGAATGGGAGGGGGAGGGAGAAAGAGAAAAAATAGGGGAGAGTGCTTGTTCCACAGCACAAAGTACTAGTAAAAATTCTTCTGTTTCAGGTCTATATGGAATGAGAAGGGCTCCACTGGGACTTACCTCTGCAGAATAGGACAGTCACCAGGAGCTGTCTGTGCGAAGACTGAATGAGCCAGCACTGACTCAGGGTGTAGGGAAAGGCCAGGAGTTGAGGGGACAAGTAGAGAGACACATGCTACCTCTGACACAACCACCTGCAGGCAAATTTGGTTGTTTCCTTTTCAATGAGAAAATTTGGTCAAACATCTGGTGTGTGTGTTTTTTCAATAGGATTGCCAGATTTAGCAATAAAAATATAGGGTGCCCAGTTAAATTAGAATTTCAGAGAAACAGCAAATAATATTTTATTATAACTACTAGAAGCCCGGTGCACAAAAATTTGTGCACTTGGGGGTGGGGACCCCTTGGGGGATGTCCACCTGCTGGCTTAGGCTCGCTCCCCTGGGGATCAGGCCTAAGCTTGCAGTCAGACAACCCTCTGGGAGCCTGGGAGCCCTCGGGGGATGTCCACTTGCCAGCAAAGAGCAGGCCTGAGCTGCAGTTGGACATCCTTAGTGCTGCTGAAGAGGCAGGAGAGACTTCTGTCACCACCACTGTGATGGCAGCTGGCAGCCTGGCTTGTGGCTGAGCAAAGCTCCCCCTGTGGGAGCCCCCTGGTGGTCATTGTGTGTCATAGTGACCAGTCATTCCCAGTCATTCTTCTGTTAGAGTCATTTTGCATGTTACCCTTTTATTATATAGGATGTCTCTCACACCAGACATGATGTGTATTCTTCCAGCATTGAGACTGCTGGTGAGAGGACTTAGGAAACAGAGAAATTGTTTAGTTTAAATAGAGCTTTACCTTTCATCTTTTTTACTTTCTGTTACCTGTTTAACCAGTTAACTGCCACGATATTTTGAATTTAATTAAAAAAGGCCCGCTGCTTGCATCTATAGACACATGTGGCGTACAAATGGTTAAAAAATAATATCCAAAAGTACCTTCTAAATATCTCAGTTTGTATAACTGGCCAACTGTTACAACATGTGAAGGTACAATTCTCTGGTAGAAAAACCTACATTTTCTGCAACCCCTCATCCATTTATGGCACTTGTAAATTCACCTGTAAACACCATGGCTAATCAGACGCCTGGAAACTCTCCTCTTATCCTTCAGCTACTCTCTAACAAATGATTTGACTTCATACATAGTCTATCCCCAAATAACTCCAGCATTTTTTTTCCAAAATGATATTGTCTTTATTTTATAACTATAAAATATGTTTTTGAGGAAAAATATGAAGCAAATAAAAACATTATGTTGAAAAGAAAAAATTATACAAATTCCTACCCACTGAGAAACAATTTTTAACATTCAGGTACAAATCCTTTAGTTTATGCATACAGGTAAATATTTAGAGATCTGTATGAAATATAATTATATTATACATACTGGTGGATAGCCTGTGAGTTTTAATATAGCATGGACCATTTCTTTGTCAATAAATATACATTTACATCCTTGTTTTTAATAGATGCAGTCAGTGAGTCAGTATTTATTGAGTTACTACTAAATGCAAGACATTCTGTATTTCATTGCATGTATACCCCACAGAATATTTAACCAATTCCCTGTAGTCAGGCATTTTATATTGTTTATAATTATTCACTACTGTAATAGAGCCTGCAGTGAATATCCTTGTAAGCCTACAACTCAACTGATAGAAACAGCAGTGTCTAGACACACTAGAGAAGAGCCAACATCGGTGGGGATATTCTGTTTGCACCAGGCAAACTGCATGCACAGTTCCAATATTTATGCATAATCAATAGTCCATAAAAAGACTAGTCAATCAGTGAGTCATTCAGTTCTCTCCTTTGAGAAAGCAATCAAAGGGGGAGAAGGGAAAGTTTCTAAAACCAGTCTCAAGGGCTGTATCTATGCCCGCATTTAGCATATACATTTTTTATTCATTAAATATTTACTTAATACCAAATATGTGCCACGCTCTACTCAGGGTTCAGTTTAAAGTGAGTACAGAACTGGTTAGCTGCAACTCAGCATCACCTTGGCCCAGCTTACCTGGGTCCGACTACAGGCTGCTGGTCACAATCAAGCCCCTGTCTCTTCCCTGGGTCTCTTAGTTCGAGACTCAGGCTGAAGGGACAGCTTCAATCTGAGGCATGATCTTCTCATGCCCGATGTTAGAGGCTCCAGAGGGCTCCCAGAAATAGGCCGAGCCTCATAAAACCTTAGCCAGGAATTGACACACTGTCACTCCTGTCCACATTCTTCTGGCTGAAGTAAGTCACATGGGCAAGCCCTTCTGTCAGTGGGGAGAGGAAATGCATTCTTCTCTAGAGGGGAGGAGGTGTGTGGGAGTAGGTGATAAACATAGCACAATCAGTCACCCTCGTATGCAAATAAAAAACTAACATCAAAGATAGGCCAGCTAATCACACAGACTGCAAATGAGTACAGACATCAAAGTGCAGCTTCAAACAGGCTAAACAAAACTTTGCTGAGCATGTTAGTGAACATGGCAGATGGCATGATTTTGACTTTTTTTTTTTTCAGAGACATAACTGGGTTTTTCTAGCTTCAACTACTCTTCTAAGCCATGTTCTATGATTTCCATTTTCCATTACAAAGTGGAAAGGAAATCTAAAGTACTCTGAATGTGCAGGCCTTCAGGATTATTATTGCTTCCTTTCTCTCACAGTCATCTAACCTGCATCCAACTCAACAGCAGTCATTCTTTTCCTAATTCATTCATCCTCAACATACTATCTACCAAAGATCGTGTTTTGTACCTACATACTCAAACTGAGTGGCATTTGCATGTGGTAGACGTCTTGATCTGTATATACATTTTGGATTTCATAAACTTCTTTAGGTCAGGAAGCTTCTGCTCATTTCAATTAACATTAATGCATATTAGGCACTTGATAAAGAAAAAGAATGCTGCCCTGACTGGTGTGGCTCAGTGGATAGAGCGTCGGCCTTTGGACTGAAGGGTCCCAGGTTCGATTCTGGTCAAAGGGCATGTGCCTTGGCTGCGGGCACAATCCCCAGTGGGCGGTGTGCAGGAGGCAGCTGATCGATGTTTCTCTCTCATCGATGTTTCTGACTCTCCCTCTCCCTTTCTCTCTGTAAAAAAATCAATAAAATATATTTAAAAAGAAAAAGAAAAAGAATGCTACTCATCAACAGGAAAGCTTCTTAAAGAAACCCCCAACTCCCATTGTTGCTTGGCTCTTTCCATGCACCCTCTTTCCATCCATCTCAACAAGTGATTTTTTCCTTTTCCTGGACAGATCAAACATGAGAATCAAGGCTTCTTTCATTTTGCTGGAACTATGTCAAAAGGAAAGGCCAAGAGCAGGCTTGGAAATTTGTGTGAATCAAGAATCCATACGCAAGGCTATTCTGAAGGGCAGTATTCACTCCTCCCCAAAGAGAGGTGAATGGCAGGCGTGGAACTCCTGTCAAGTTGGGTTACTTTATCCAAGCTCCTCCATCTGACTTTTCTTAATAGCAGGTAGCAAAATTGAGCTTCCAATTCAAACGAAATTTCTCTGGGGTAGGAACTGGAAGAAATGAGCTATAGTGTCAAGCTATTTATGGTGATCAGATTTGATAGGTTCAGGTCAGCCTGCATACATTTCTATGTCACCTCTCCCGGATTATCATGCTCACTGCATTACTGAAAGCTGAGACGCCAACAGCCCTTCTATTAAAACAGGACCAACTAGGCCCGGCTCAGAGAGAAAAGAAAAGGTCTGCAGTTCCAAGACGGGTTGAATATCTTTAGGTGGAGGAGTAAAGGTGCTTAATAACAGGCCTCATTGAGAAATATGATTTTTGGTGCTGCCAACTGAACCTGGTGAATGAAAGGAAATTACATTGGGGGAGGGAGGGATCTTATCCAAGGAAAGCTTAGGAAGCAATTTCCACCCATGAAGTAATTAAGGAGTGAAATTAGTTTCTACATTAGCTCTTGACACAGAGTGATGTCAATGAGAAGCCATCTTGGGGAAAGTATTATAACAAATCTGGCCCAATGGCCAAGCAGTGGCTGATTTTGAAGAGATGGAAACTTAGCCCTTTTACAGGTAAGGTGTCTTCTTGCTCTACAAAGTATTAAACAATATCACTTCTTCCATTGTAATGACTGCTACCGTTCCAGAAGAAAGTAGAGGGTGCCGTAGATATCAAGGGAATTTAAAATTACTTTGCTCATCTTTTATCATGTTTTCATTTATTTAAAAAGTATATAAAGGAAAGCATATGTGTTATATTAAAAGATGATTATACAAAGACAAGTGTAAAAAAGAAAAGAAGAGAGGGATTTAAAAACATGCCCATACTTGGGTGTCCCCCACTCATCCCCATCATGGATAAACACTGTTCTCTCTCTGATTCCAGTTCTGTGAATTTCTTGAAACTAAACGTGTTTCCCACTCTTGGCCCTACTCTCCTTCAGGTGCACTCCCTAGAGAGACCCTCTGGATGGCTGTAGGAAAGCCAGTCACCTGGCTAAGGAATCTCTTAACCCAGCTTAAGGCCAATGTTTAAACAGCATCAACTAAAAGAGTGAGGCTTTTCCCTTTGACGTCCTCTGTGGAAACATAATGACATGTGACTTTGTTCTACTGCATTGCAATAAAAATCAAATCAGTGTCCAGTGTTGCTAGCGGTAAAGAAATTTCAAACAATAATCCTTTGGCAAAAAAAAATTACTTTTCTTCCTCTTTGTCTTCTTTCATTTGTGTTAATTACATCTATCTTGATTGTCTGGCTGGCATCTACTTGCATGCCCGAATAAATCTCTTTATGTCTAGTATATTTTGAGTTTTTCTGCAAATTATCTGCCAACCGTCATCTCGTCAGAGAATTAGTTCAGAACTCTGTGAAAATATTATGCTGTAGGTGAGTTATTTAGCTCCCTATTTTTATCATTTGTACTCTCTGTCCCACCTAATCTCCAGCACAATGTTTTTCAAACTGGGGTCTTTAGGCCCATGGGTGTCCGAATACACATTCTGTGAGTTAGGGAAATCTCTGCAAGAATTGAGTATGCGTTCACTTTGATGATTAACTTTTAAAATATTAAATATAAGCGTAGTGTTGATTGTCTAGGTAAAAAATATAATTAAGCACAAATCCATAAACTTTATGTCCATACTTTCTTTTATATGAATGATGAGCCTAAGCGAGCATTGTTTGCTCAGACTACACTGAGTAAGCATATGGTTGATGTTAAGAAGGCATTAGCTAGTGTCAAAATGGCAATAATCAGCTTACATCCATCTTTGTTCTCATGTTGACTTTTTAAAAAAAATTTTTAAATTGATTGAGGGGAGGGAGAGAGAGAGAGTGAGGATGTGAGAGCATTACATCAGTTGGCTATCTCCTACTGAGGATCGAGCCCACAATCCTGGCATGTGCCCTGACCGGGAATCAAACTGGCAACCTTTAGGTGCATGGGATGTCACTCCACCAACTGAGCCACACCAGCAGGGTCTCATGTTGACTTTTTAAGTAATACCAGGCATCGTGTTCTTTTGCAAAAATAATTCGTAATTGAAAGCTTGTTTTAGTAACTAGCACTAATTCTTTAACTACCTGAGACTGATTGGCCATCATGAAAGTGACATTTGTAAATGATGACACAATATGATACGTGCTATAATGGATAGAAAAGGGGCATCTTCCCAAACAGGGGGGTACATTGGCATTTAGGCACGACAAGCCAGGAGGCATTAAGACGTGCAGCAGTGGTGGAGTGAAGTCAGTGCAAAGGAGGCCTCCATGCAAAGATGTGGATGGAGGAGAGCATGGTGTTTGCATAAGAGTTTGTGAATTTCAAAGAAAACTGAAATAATACTAACTGGTACATTAGCTAACAACCATGTGACCTAGGTCCTGAGTTCATCACTATTATCCTGTTTACATGTGAAAAACTGCTGCTCCAAGAAGTGAGGTGACTTTGGTGGCACACTAGGAAGTGGCAGAGCTGGGGCCTGAGACCACGAGGTTGCTATTGCCCTGCACATTTCCACTAAACCACGATATCCGACTCCCGTACTCAGGGTGGCTTGGAGAGCACCCTGGGTTTCCCTAGTTTATCTCTGTCCTGGTTACCATCCAACCATGTAATGGGCACTATTAGGTAAGCAATTACACAAACCCAGATGCTTTGCGAATTAAAAATCTGTTGAAAAGTTAATGATGAGTAAAATCCAAAAGACCAATATACTACATCTAGTGTCTGTTCTGTTGCAGCCGCTTTGGGAGGACTGAGCTGGAACAAACGTAGCTCACCTCCCCTTTCGCCTGTGCCCAGGTGCTTGTGGTGTGAATACTGTCTCTGTGCGCGTCCCTTGTTCTTCCCTCCAATGCCTCTGCTTGAGAAGGTCTGTCGTAGACCCACTTTCCATCTTGAACTTGTTCTTCCTAACATCCTGGACGGGTCCTCTGGCCTGTTGCACAATGACCACTGTTCTGGCCCTGGGCTACTGAGTGTCTGTGCATACTTCCTGCTGGGGGCGAGTTCCCGAGGATGTTATTTATATTATCAAATAAAAAATGGTAAATGGCATGACCAGTGTTGAGCATCGACCTATGAACCAGGAAGTCAAGGTTCGATTCCCAGTCAGGACACATACCCAGGTTTCAGGCTCGATCCCCCATGTGGGGCTTACAGAAGGCAGGTAATCAATGATTCTCTCTCATCATTGATGTTTCTCTCTCTCTCTCTCTCTCTCTCTCTCTCTCTCTCTCTCTCTCTCTCTCTCTCTCTCCACCTCATCCTCTCTGAAATAAATAAAATATATATGTTAAAAAATTAAGTAAATATGTACACTACTGAATTCTCTTTTGGAAGACACAAGTAATTGCTTGACGAGTCGGTTTTGAGTTTTACCCTAAAGACTGCCCCTCCCATTCTTATTGTTCTTGTTGTGGCCCATTTAACTTGAGTTCTCATCCTCTACCTCTTTGAAGCAAAAATACTAAGTGTTTTTAAACCATCACCTCAAAACATAAAAAAGGCAAGAAATCAAACGTAATGTCACTTTTATAAAACTTGGTATTATAGGTATTCTGAAAAATATATATAAAGAAGTGGAAGAGTTCAATGATGTTACCAAAAAAAATCTTCAAATTCCTGATTAAATATGCTTATTCTTCAGAATTCGTCTTTGGTGGCTAGCCATTTATTCTAGGTCTCTTCTTTCCCTTTTCCCTTCTTCCCATAGCCTTTCACTACCCAGAAATTTCTTAAAAAGCAGCTTCATGGTTATGCAATCACGATCCTTGGGGCTTTGTGATCCCAGAGGCTTGTCTCCAAGCTAAATTATTGAATTACAGAACAAACTTACCGGGGTATGTAGAGTCACAGGGATGGCACCAGTAGTGGGATGGTCTTCCTAAGACACAGAACTATGTTCCACATTCTTATATTGGCATAGAGAGCACAACTAACTGCATTTTCAGATTTTACACTTGCCTTTGGTAATATATGAGCAGCCTTCTTATATTTTAATTAGCTCATGCTACTAGGATTTTGTACAAGAATATTCTGATTTAATAATAATAAGTCACCCATTGCCTAGCCAACACAAAAGAACACACATGGAAATAAAGTCATATGTCAGGAAATAAGGATTTTGCCAGTGAGAATCCACACTTTTAGGTCCAACATTTCTGGAGGTGGATTTTAACACAGGCATTATTTAGAATTGCTGGCACGTGGTGATAATAAACAGCAGATGACTCTTAGTCAAGTTCCTTATTGATTTGTATTTGTCTACAATACATCCCCTTGGCACCTGCTAACCCTGTCTTGCCTTAGGTATACCACTGTATGAAAAGTGCAAAAATTCTGATGCATGTCTAACATTCTCTTCTATCAAAGCCCCAAACAATTAAGAGCAAAGGTCCAAAGTAGAGGAGTCCTCTTGCCCAAGCTTCAGCAAAAAATTACATGTTCATCTGAACCTGAAACTCTAGTAATCCACAATGAAGCTAATTACCTATTAGCTATAAGCCCGTAGCCATTGTTATCATGAGGAAGAAGCCCAACTGTACAAGACTAAAATAATGTTATTTGGTATATTACATTTAAAGAAACAGCCCAGAGTCATTTTAGTGTGTGTGATTGCATTTATTTTATTGGATTTTTTTTATTAGAAAAGTAATACAATGCTTGTTGTCACAAGGCAAACAATATGAAGGTACAAAAAAAATCTAACAACCTTTTTCTTAACCCTCCAGTCTAACTCCAGTATCTCAAAACAATCTATATCAATTTGCAATTGGGTGTATGTAATCTGTACTTTTTTCTGTGCTTTTAGGAATTAGATAGTTTAGATCAGGGGCAGGAAACCATCCTGACACTGACCACCCTGACACTGACCATCCTGACACTGACCACCCTGACAAACCTCCTCCCATAAACCGCTCTTCCGCAGACACCGGGCATCACTGGCCTCTGCATTTACTCTCTCTCTTTCAGCAGCTGACTCCCCTCCCCTCATCTGGGTGATTTGTTTTCAAAGCCAAAATGTACAGCAAGGCCCCGCCCACCTCTAGTTTGGATCAGGGGTGGGAAAACTTTATTCTGCCAAGGGCCATTTGGATATTTATAACATCATTTGAGGGCCGTACAAAATTATCAACTTAAAAATTAGCCTGCTATATTTGGTGGAGCATTTAATTAACTCACCCCTAATGCCTTGCCAGGGCCAGATCAATTGAGTTCATGGGCCTTATATGGCCCACAGGCCAAATGGTCCCCACCCCTGATTTAGATAGTGATAGATGGATGGTTGGCTGGCTGGACGGATGGATAGATTGATAGATAAATAGGACACATACACATACATATATTTATATATATAAGTATATTTTTTATGTTCTTATGAAAATTGGGTCATCCTATATACTTTTCTATAAAAGTTGCTTTCTGTCACCAGTATATTTTATTCTTCCCTTTGGGTCATGATATATTCAGATATAACTCATTCTTTTAAATTTATTTATTCATGTATTCATTAATCATATATTTATTATGACTGTCTATAGATGTCTGCTTTAGACATTTGAGTGAATAAAACAGACTAAATTCTTGCTTTTATGGAATTTGCATTCTTATGTGAGACAGACAATCCTATTCTATATAATAAAAGCCTACTATGCTAAGTGTCTGGTCGACCATTCAACCAAAACATCATATGTAAATGACATGCTAAGGCTACTCAATCGCTTGCTCTGACGTGCACTGACCACCAGGAGGAAGATACTCTGATGGGTAGGTTAGCTTGCTGCTGGGTCTGACCAACTGGGACTGAGCAAGACGGGCCAGACTTCCACAGTCCCTCCCCAAGCTGGCCAACTTCCTGTGTCTCTTCCAGCCTCCATTGTGTACCAGAGGGGTCCCTCAGCCTGGCCTGTGCCCTCTCACAATCCACCTCCCTCGGGGGGTGTTGGAGAACTGGTTTTGGCCCAATCCCACAGGCTAGTCTGAGGGACCCCACTGGTACCCGAATTCATGCAAAGGCCTCTAGTAAACACATAAGGAGTAAAAGAACAGCTTGCCACGTGGTTTTAAGCATTGTGGAGAACGAAAGGCTGGGGGCTGAGAGTTTATGCCTTTTGGCCTCCTTCACCCATTTTGCCCACCCTCTACCCCCTACCTCTGGCAATCACCAATCTGTTCTCTGCATCTATTTTTTGTTTATTCATTTCTTTTTCATTTCACACATAAATTAGATCACATGTTATTTGTCTTTCTCTATTTATTTTACTTAATAACATAGCGCCCTCAAGGTCCATCCATACTGCCACAAGATTTTATTTTTATCTGTGATTGAAATATATATATATATCTCGCAACTGTATTCATTCATCCATTGATGACATATAGGTTGTTTGCAATCTATAAATAATGCTGCTGTAAACATGGTGGTTCAGATACCAGTATATTTTTGAATTAGGGTTTTTGTTTTCTTTGAATTAATACCCAGAAGTAGAATTGCTGGATCATATAGTAGTTCTATTTTTAATTCTTTAAGGAATCGCCTTACTGATTTCCATACTAGCTGTACCAATTTACATTACCAACAACAATGCACAAGAAGTCCCTTTGTCCACATCCATCTCAACACTTACTTCTTGTCTTTCTTATTATAGCCATTCTGACAGTTATAAAGAAATATCTCATTATGGTATTGATTTGCATTTCCCTGATGACTGGAGCATCTTTTTCTGTATCTGCTGGACATTTGTATGTCTTTGGAAAAATGTCTATTCAGATATTCTGCCCATTGTTTTTAATTAGATTGTGCTGAAATCTTAATGTAGTCTACTAGTATATACAGGGTGTCCCCCAAACCTGGAATCTTAGTCCAACCTGTGCATTGAGTTGCACAGACAGGCCCTAATTTTGCTCATCAGGTTGGTGATTGATGCTTGTTTGCTAACACTGAGAATGCTGGCAAAGGCAGGAAGGAGGGCTGGCAGAGGAGCTGTACTAATTATGGACAGTGCAAATTCAACATGTAGCACATTTACAAGACATAATGAGCCTTGCTGAGGTGAAACAGGCGGTTTGTTACATACATTAGAATTAGATGCTATAATTGCTTCGCAGCCCAAATGCGAATGATTCTTGGGGGAACGCAACCCACACACCTCTGCATGACAACAAAAGAATCCCCTTCCACTGACTGGGAACTAGAACATAAGGGTAATTTGATCAAAGCAATAGCGGATTAAAATATGCTGCTATCTGATCTCAAAACGCCACAGGGAGCAACGCCAGAGTGTGATGAGGCACAATGGCCTTCATCAAGGAGAACCTGCAGCATATCTTCACGGGGTGATGAGGGGCTTGGCCCTGTGTCAGTTGTGCCTCAAACATGGGGGCCATACCAGCCAAGAAAGCAGCAACTGTGATAAGAATTTAGAACAATTTTTGGTGCCTACTCTTTAGGAAGACTGTGAATCATCCTGAACAGGTTCAAATAAGTTCCGTTTAGGGTTTTTAGAATGTAAGGCAAATACAATAATGTTGAGAGAACCACACACTTATTTAGTTTAGTAATGAAGTCACTTAAATTGTTCAACAGCGCCACCAATAGGCAAACATATGCTCCTTTAATGGAGTGAGGATCACTCACTCAAAAGTTTAGCAAAGGCTTTCAGATCAGACTAAAGTGATCATTCCAACACTGACGTGATTAACTCCATGGACTTGGGCAAGTTTCTCAGCCTTCTGAGTTACTCAATAATTGTTTTTGTAGCTCCAGTGACAGGAAACCCATTTTAAATGGAAACAGGCTATTCCACACTTGGATGCTGACGCAACCAATATGTTCTTTATAGAACCGACTTGATGTGATTTTGTTCATTAGCTCCATTTTTACCTCATGGGGATAGTCAAAATAAGCTTAGCTTTTCATCCATATAGTTCTTAAAATATCGGAAGGCAGATAATGGGTTCCTTTTTAATCTTCCCTTCTCCGGGCTAGTTATTATGAGTTGTCCTTAGAACTATCCTATACAAAATAAAAATAAACACGAATCACTAACATCAGTGGTGGGCTCATGCCTTACAAGCATTTGTGTGTGTGTGTTTTCCAGAATTTCGTGAAGTATTTCTATTATTCCTTTCATGTGTTTGTTGAAACTGTCTCTCAGGCATGCAGATTGCTTAAGATCACAGTGTTGTGCTACCTTTTTAAAGAAATGACTGCAATCATAGGCTTTGAAGCAGCGTCCTTTTGAAATGCGATTAAATCAACATCTTCCCAAGTTCATGGAAGTACATAAACCTAAACATGGGGTTAAACATCCTGTGAGCCCCATCTTTCCACCCTTGCTTTCAGATCCTCAGTAAACCTTCCTGGACCTCAAGTTCAAACTCCTTCTTAAAAGACATTAAAGAGATAAGGCTGAAATTTGACCCTCTTTCTCCCCGTCTCAGTCTCCATTCTTCCTAGGACAATATCCTAATTCCACAAAATCCAATAAAAGGAGTAAGTCCCTGGGTTTGGTTGGCCAAGTAAACACCCTCCTGTTGTGTTTTCACACCAGGAAATAGAATTTACTGCTAAAGAGTCAGAAAGCTACTCCGTTATTTTCAATTGGTTGAGTTCTTCAGCCTGGGATACTGTGGAGATTTCAAATCTAGCCACAGGCATGCAGTAAGCAGGTACCGCCCGAGCCTGGAGTCCAGGAAGATTCAGCACTCTCCACAAACGAAAGAGGTGAGCATTCTTGTCTGGTAAGAAGATAGAAAGCTCTGGGTCAAGAAGGCAGTAGATGTGTGAATCTCAAGTTTTCAAGGAGAGGAGGAAAGATTGCCTTTTGAGCTATAATTTTCAGGTCTGTGAAGGTACTGCAACCACAGATCACCCTGTGCACTATTGTATTCCAGGCATTGATTTTTGTGATGAAGTACAGGGTATAGGCAAACGCTGGATTTTCATTAGCTCCCTAGGGAGACTGAGCATCGTCCCCAAACAAAACTGTCCTGAACATACTAAGATAATTTAGATAAGTTGGCTCGATGGAACTTAAACAAAAGCAATAGCAATAGAGCATTTCTAAATAGAGTTGCTAATTTGAACTAGATCATATCAGTGTAAAAGAGCGACCCATACAAAGCACTTGTCTTTGTTTGAATCAAAGTTTTAATGGAAAAACTGTCTATTGTTTTCTTTTTTTCTACTTTTGTATATGTTTCACACAAAAAGGCACCAGGCAAACTTAAGGGTTAAGAGATAATGGGGTGGGGGTGGGCTGGGAGAGGTCAATGGGTGAAACATGAGACACATGTAATAGTTTCAACAATAAAGAATTTCTTTGAAAAAAAGAGAGAGAGATAATGAAAGATTGACATACCTGTAAGAAAGAGAGATGACTATATAAGAAATCCTAGTCTTAGTCATTGGTGCCATCGTATGTCCTCAGACACCGAAGTAAGCAGTAGGAGGATACTGAGTGATATCAAACTATCTCTGTAGCACCTGTCAAACCCTACTTGGCACTATTCTACTTCCTTCATTGTCCTTATAAACTACTAGTGGCCCATTGCAGGAAGATTCCTGCAAGAATAGGGCTTCCTGAGCCAGAGTTCCCTTTTCTGTCACCTCGGCTCCCTCCCTTCCATCTCCCTCCCTTCTTCACAGTCTCTGCTGCCTCGGCTCCGTTCCCTTCTCCACTGTTTAGCTCCCTTCTGTAGCATGTGGCTTCCTTCTCCACTGTCTTTATTCTTTGCTCACCTGTGTATGCAAATTAACCACCATCTTTGATGGATTAATTTGCATATGTCCACTCTGATTGGCTGGTGGGTGTGGCTTGGCTGGTGGGTGTGGCTTGTGTATAACAGAGTGAGGGTTAATTTGCATATTACTCTTTTATTAGATTATATCTGCTTTCTGAGGTCAGAAATATTCTCTTACTCACTATAGCATCTATATGCTATATGGGATAAACGGACTATTCTATTTTGGTTTTTTGGCCTGGAGACATTGAGGATAATATTTATATACAGTGTAAATTTTACAAAAAGTCCTGATAATTATAATTGTCCCTGAGATATTTTTAAATAGCACAAAATAAGACAATGCTTTATAGAAGACATTATGTTGTGAAACTTGGTAAAGTTCAATGAAATGGGTGATTCTGAAAATCATAATACAATCAATTCAAATGTGGAGAATATAAAGATGTAGTGAGCAGGCAAATTATGATATAGAGCCTACCTTTCATACTGCATACGACTGAAACAATAAAAACGACATCAAATTCAAAGTGTTTCTAGTTCCTAGGCTATTAATTCTTTAAGATACTGAAAAATTGTAAGCATTACCCTGAGTATTTTGGTAAATAGCATCTCAGAATTCATATTTGTGGTAGGGTTCTAGCTTAGGAATTAGGTTTGAAAAACACTTGTAACTCAACTCTGTATGATTTTAGGAAATTTTGATTGATGCTAATGATAAACAATTTTGAATGATTGAAACTAGAAAGACTACAGGGTAATGAATGGTTCCTTTTCATCGTTAAATCCCCTGGTACCTAGCATAGGAACTGGCTCTTAATAGGGCCTTGATATTGTATATTTTGGTGGCTACAAACTTCCCTGATAAATATAGGCATCACATTAAACACTACTACAACAACGATTACAGAATATACCCAGGATCTCAGAAAGGTTCCTCGTGTCCCTTTGAAGTCATCCTCACCCTCAGTCCTAGGCAACCACTGATCTGCCTTCTCTCATTGTTGATTAGTTTCAATGCTTTCTTGTATTTCATCTGTAAAAGCATACAGCACACATTCTTCTGCACCTGGCTTCTTTCACTCAGCATAATGTTTTGCTCCCCTCCATATAGTAATTATACACCAATTCTGGACTTTCCCTCTACAGCTGCATCTCCAGGATTCCTGTCCTGGTTTCCTATCACTGTGGTTGCCCTCAAGTCTATCTTTTGCTTCTTTAAGCCAAAAAGACAGTAGATTTTCTTTCAAAGATTTATCGCCTCAAGTGTGCAAACTGGAAACAATTAAATTGGAAAGCTCAAGAGTGTTGACCATGGCCCCACTCCCCCCCCCAAAAAAAAATCTGTTTTTTTGGCATTCCCTTTAGTGCTTTCAGTTAGATACATAATATATTACATATATAGATCATATATGACACATATAAATGACAAATATCTATATCTATAAAAGACTAATACTTAATTCCTATATTAATTGCACACAAAAATCTACTACATCTTTGAAAAATTTAAGGTTTGTTCTAATTCTTCAACTATCAGGGGTTTTGTTTGCTTGTTAGTAGCACCAGAAGAGACATCAGGGCTGAATCACACAAAGAAGTGGATAAACACTGTCCGAATATCTTGCAATGAATAGCTTATTGTTTGCACAACAGCATCGCCCAGGTACCAAACTCTATTAATATTTGATAACCATAATTTAGAAATAGATCTCTCTAGTTATATGTTACATATGAGAAGTAAATATTAAATTTATCTAAAACTTTAAGTGGGGTTACAAATAGAAGTACTTTCTTTAATAAAATGTATCCTTTTTGTTAAAAGATTCAAGCTCCTGTTATAAAATCACAGAATTATAACAATATAAAATAGAAAAGGACATAGAAGGTTTCTAATTCGATCTCCCATCAAATTTTGCATAGAAATCATTTCTGCGATATCATAGGTATATAATCATCCAGCCTTTATTTTAGATTAGTTCATTGCTAGAAAGCAATACTTTTAAAAAATACTTTCTATATTGAGTTAAAAGTTCCCTTCTGTAACTGTCACTCATTAACTGTAAGTCTGGCTGCAAGAAAACATAAAGGATGAAACCTCCCTTTCATACTACAGCTATTTAAATATTTCAAAATAATTACCCTTTCTACCCAAACCTTCTTGGACTAATATCCTACATATGAAGTTATTTTCAGAACTTTCTCAACACATAATAACTCTCTTACATATGAACTCATGCTCATCTCGTGTATTTCCTTTTTAAAAGGTTGTGATTAGAACTTAACACAACACAATGCATGTAATCAGTCAAGTACAGAATTAACTGGGTCCATCACCTCTCTGAGTCTGAAACTCTACTTGAATGCTTTTTTTTTCTTACTTTGATCACCAATCATATTGGCTTGCAGAATATTATTAAAGTTCCCTTATTGTGTTAAGTATTATTTAAATATTATATCAATCTATAAAAATATACTAGTGTTCTCAGGAATAAATCTGTATTTAAAGCAATATACTTTATTTTTTTATTATTGCTTAAAGTATTACAATGCGTGTTAGATAGGTCTCCATTTTCTTCCCTTGACCTTCCACCCTCCTCCCCTACCTACCAGTGTCCTGTGTCCATTGATCATGCTCATATGCATGCATACAAGTTTTTCAATTGATCTCTTAAGTCCCCCCGCAAACCCTCCCCAGCCTTCCAGCTGTAGGTTGACAGTCTGTTCAATGCTGTTCTGCCTCTGTATCTGTTTATGTTTATCAATTTATAATGGTCTTTATTATCGATACATAAGTGAAATCATGTGGTATTTTTCTTCCATTGACAATCCAATCAAAAAATGGGCAACGGACCTAAATAGACACTTTTCAAAAGAAGACATAAAGAAGGCCAAAAGACATATGAAAACATGCTCAAAGTCATTAATTATATGAGAGATGCAAATCAAAACAACAATGAGGTATCATCTCACACCTGTCAGAATGGCTATCATCAACAAATCAACAAACGACAAGTGCTGACGAGGATGTGGAGAAAAAGGGTCTCTCTCTCCTGCACTGCTGGTGGGAATGCAGACTGGTGCAGCCACTATGGAAGACAGTATGGAGTTTCCTCAAAAAATTAAACATGGATCTCCCATTTGACCCTGTGATCCCGCTTCTGGGAATATATTCCAAGAAACCAGAAACACCAATCAGAAAGGATATATGCATCCCTATGTTCATAGCACACAATTTACCATAGCTAAGATTTGGAAATAGCCTAAGTGCCCATCGGCAGATGAATGGATTATAAAACTGTGGTACATCTACACAATGGAATACTATGCTGCTATAAAAAAGAAGGAATTCTTACCATTTGCAGCAGCATGGATGGAACTGGAGAGCATTATGCTAAGTGAAACAAAGCAATATACTTCAGATTACACATATACTTACTTATACGCTAGTCATAGGAACTTATGCTACCAGTAACAGATACCGAGTTTGAGCTTAGTTTTGCCCTGTTTGCCTTCTCACAGCTTTCATGGTGCTTTTTCATATGGCTCTACTAGTATAAATTTCAGTGTTTCTCCCTGTGCCTGTCTTCTAAATAGAATGTTCTAATTCAGGTGAGAAACCAGTCATATGCGTCCTCTTGTCCATGTTCTCCCATAGCGACTCTATTACAGAAGCTGACCACTTTCCCTCAATGGAAAATAGTACTGAGATAATTAACTAAATTCTACCAAAGCAGCTTTTAGTTGGGTTACTGTTCTAAACTGCTAGCAGTCAGGTGATGAGCTCACTCTCAGAGCCTCTGATGTAGTAGGGCAAGGAAGATTGAGGCGCCAGCTATTGAGTCCATGCTGACTCAGCATAAACATTAAGCATTTTCTCAGGCATTTGAAAACAGTTGCCTGTCTCCACTATGCACGCTTAATTTTATCTTCTGTAGTTCCCAAAAGTAAACTTGGTTTTTTTCCTAGGTCGAGATTCTTGAATTGTGACCTTCCCACTGCCATTCCCCGCCCAGCACAAACATACATATGCTTCCCATCATATAATCACATAGGCTGGCCCATGGTTTTTGTCGTATTGTCTGTTTTATCTAAACTGTCTTACCATCTGCATTCTATGGATTCCTCTGGCCCTGCTTACCATGCCCCACTCCTGTGGGCAAGAATCTCATAACCACTGCAACCTGAGTTTCTTATACTCTGTGAGAGCTTGTTCTCTGGAAGAAAGGCAGCTAAAAGTTCTTCTTAGGAGAAGTAGTGCAAATAAAGGGGCTCCATGTCCTTGCTACTTGTCCCTCTAAATTATAAGAAAGGGCAAGGGAAGCACGCACAGTGGAATGAGGGAGCGATCCATCTTAATTATGTTAGCCCTGTTATTGACATAACATCAGCGATATCACAGCATCAGGAACATCATGGTCAGAACGATCAGGAGTATCCAGTCAACACTTGGAGACCAGATTGTTGGGAAAATGGAAGTTGGCAAAATGTACCTCCTAAGTGCTCTTGCCAGTTTGAACTCGAGGGAAGGGCTTGGAGCAGGTACTTCGGGGCAAATCAATTAGCAATTGAACAACTAATCCGTTTAAAAGTTATCTTGTATCTTGTATCCATACAGACCTCAAATAGCCATAGGAAATACCTGCTAACCTATTTTTCATGTCTTAAAAATTGATACTATAGTAATAACCCTGAATTCTTTACAACTAGGAATGCTTTGCACAGAGGATGGAAGTAGCAAAGGTATCAGGAGGACCATCTTCTAATGTATGAAACAGAAACTCAACTTTTTACACACAGTCTGAAAAGTAGGAGGACAGGGACCAGAAGGCACAGGGAGAACATTTTTATAAGGGGTTACTTTGTAAAATATAACAGCCTTCCACTGGGATAATCTGGACACATCTTAAAAAGAGATGACAGTTGGCATCATACCCTCTAGGTCCATCCATGCTGTTGCAAATGGAAAGATTTAATTATTTTTTATGGCTGAGTAATATGCCACTGCATATATGTACCACAACTTTTTTATCCACACATCTACTGATGGACACTTGGGTTTCTTCCATATCTTGGCTATTGTAAATAATGCTACAATGAACATAAGGATGCATATAGTTTTTTAAATTAGTGTTCTGAATTTCCTTAAATATATACCCAGAAATGGAATCACTAGACAGAGAAAGATTAACCCCATATGGTTTAACTTATATGTAGAAATCTTAAAAATAAAATAAATATTCAAACAAAATAGAAACAGACTTATAGATACAGAGAACAGACTGAGGGATGCCAGGGGGGAGAGGTTTTGGGTAGGTTGGTTGAAAAAGGGGAAGGGATTAAGTACAAACTGGTAATTATGAAACAGTCATGGAGATATAAAATGCAGCATAGGAAACAGTCAACAATATAGTAATATTCCAGTGCCAAGTAGGTACTGGAAATATCAGGGGGATCACTTTGTAAAGTATATAGTTGTCTTAAACTTAAACACCTAAAACTAACACAAAATAATACTAAATATAAGCTGTAATAGAAAAAAAATAATTTGTTTTAAAAGAGAGAGAGATGATCATTGGAGTGGTGAGATGACTCATAAGGTAATTTCTATTTTTGAGATTCTGCTACTTGTGATTCTATAAAATTTCTTGCTAGAGAGACAGACTTAGGGGGACTCCGATGTTAGCTAGAGTGCGCTTTGGACAGCCAACATGGGTCATCTTTAAGCTATTATTTAAAACCCATATTTCTAAGTTCAAGTCAAAGGATGCTAATCAAGCTCTCTTGAGGAGGAGCCTTAGAATCAGCATTTAAGCAAGTCCCAGGCAAGTGTAATGCCCACTAAAGTCTCAGAACTTTCTGTTTAGTGTTGGCCAGTTTGAGGAAGTATTCAGAGCTGTGGGTTGGTTCCAGTGGGCCATTATCTATCCTTAGCTACACACATCACTCCTGTGCCTCAGGTTCTCCAGCCTGTCACACTTCAAAGGCTTATGAATAAGAGGAAGAGAAAATAAGAGCAAAAATCTCGTCATTTCCCAGGTAAGATGGTTTCTATTCGATGCCATTCATTTTCTTGTTTTCCATAAATACAAAAAAAAAGAAAGAAAATCTGAAAATAATACTGACACACAGAAAATAATACTTTTGGCTAAAATGTCATATTATGTAAGCATCCCAAATGCTATTAATCTCTGTGGCTATCTTATGAAATAGTCACAGTATCTGTAACTCTGAAAAGCAAGTGCACAGAAACATCAAAAGAGCCTTCACTGTAATACCCAAGCAAAGATACTTAGCAACCTAACCATAGTTTGCCAAGGAGTCCAGAGCTGCCTATATAGATATAAAAAACTATTAGACGTGGGCTCAAGTAAAATTTAAAACTTCTTGAAGTTTCCATCTGGAATGCTGCTACTTCTCTTTCCCACCCACTTCTTGAATTAGGAGTCCCAGTGTTGAGTCCTAGCTCCCTAGAAACAAGAACCACCTGTCTATTCAACCACCACCCATACATTTTGATAGCAATTGTTCTAATAGGTGAGAGGTGATATCTCACTATGGTTTTGATCTGCATTTCCCTGATGATGAGTGATGTTGAGCATCTTTTCAGGTACTTGCTGATCATTTGTATATCTTCTTTGGAAAATGTCTATGCGGATTGTCTGCCCATTTTTAAATTGGTTTACTTCAATTTTTGCTTTTGAGTTGTGTGAGTTTCTTATATATTTTGGATATGAACCCTTATTGTGTTAAACATTTCACAATAATATGTGTATCAGTCCCTCACTTTAAACATTTACATACCTTCAACTTATGCAGTGTTTTATGTCAATTATATCTTTAAAAGGCTAGAAAAAAATACTTCAAAAAAAGTTCAAGTTAGGAAACAATACACACAGTAGGATTCTTTATTACCTTTTTTCTTTAATGCTCACTTCAGGGTGAACATTTGGAAGTTATCAGTATATTTATTTAAAGATGTATCCTTTCAACTTAATCTTTCTACAACTTGCATAAATGTATTGATTTATTTTGCTTAAATATTCTACCACTAGTAAAAATGTACTGATCCATGTACCAATCATTGAGATATTGTGATTACTAAAGATATCCAGCATAAACTGTCTCCAATTCTAAAAAAGTTTTATTGTCCCTGGCACCCACTCATTTTATGTTCTATTTCCAATTTCACCATAAGCACTGGGCCCTCAAGACCCTTCTCAACAACCTAGAGGGTGGAAATTTTGATTGATGTGTTGATGGAAAATGTAATAGCCTTGCATCTTCAGAGCTCTCCTAGAATCCCATCCCAGCCCCATTTCTCTTCCCAATCTTGCCTCTCTTTTTCTGTCTTCAATCTCAAAGTCTACTGTTTTGTCTTTTCAGATTCATGGTCTTCATACGTTGTTCCCAAATAGAGAGAGGGAAGGCTCCCCACCTCGAAGGTAGAGTAAAGCCCAACAGGAGGAAGTAAGTGCTAGCACAGGCCTGATACCATAGACCCCCCGCCCCCCTTATTCTTGCCCTTAAGATGTTTCTTCTTTGGTTTAACATATAAAAGTCTGGAACAGAGGGTGTGGGCCTTGAATGAACATTCTCAAGAGGCCAATATGACAGCTTCTGCCTTTGGCAACATGAATTTGTCCCCATTATAGAACAGTGGATAAAAAAAAAAAAAATCTAACATGGTTTAACTTAAGCTATTTATGAGAAGGGGTTGCCAAAATGGGTTTAAGCTCTAAGTCAAAGCTGATAAAAAATAAAGGGGAAAATGCATAAGTAAAATAATGGGAAGAATATCACAAGTTGGAAAAGTAAAAGAATGTCATGAATGTCCAAAAGAAGGCCAGAAGCAGTGACAAAATGTATTTTCAAGAACACTCGCTTGGTAAGGCGCAATTACTATTAGGGTCAGCCAACTTACACATTTCAGCCTGAGGCCTGGGAGGTTATGCTAATTTGAACAGCTGTTCCAAAGAGGTTTTGTGCTATTTGTTTGACAGATGAAGAAAACGGTGCTCACTAACGGTCCAAATTGCTGTGACACAGACTGATTTCCCTATTGTTAAAACTTTCTTACAATATCCAATTGCAAATATCTTTGACAATTTGAGCCTATTCTTCCGTGTTGACATCCTAAGGAAATACATTTTTTTCAAAATCTGAAGTCCTCATTTGAAAGAATATTACCATTATTAAACCAACTTCCCCTCTGTTTTCTTCCCAAACAGAATTGAGAAATGGGGAACTGTGGGTTATAGATGCATAAATATTCCCATTGTTGGAAGAAGATACTCATCTTTGTCTCAGATTGTCTATTTGGAGCGAATCTCCCCTACCTTTGGAAATAAAGAGGATGGTTACATTTTATTCACAAGAAGGGATTTATCCGACTCATAACGTTGGAAGAAACAGCTGCTTCTCTTTACTATGGCATTTGCTTTCTTTCCTTGCATAGGAAGTCAGCTGGGAGACGCTACTAAATATTGGACTGAATGAAACAGAAACTCAGTGTTTGTTACTATTTGGACATAATTTTTGCCTAGCTGTCTTTTTGGAGGAGAGGAAAACATCCTTAAAATAATGTCTCGTTGGGACAAAGAAGATAGAAGACACAATCAAAGTGAGAGCCATTCAGCTGGAAAATGTAGATGGAATGTCTGACTTAATAACGCAACTAAAAAAAACCCTGCATTTCTCTAGCAGCTTTTAGGGAAGCTCACTAACAGGGGTCTGGGGAGCAAATCTCTTTTATTTTCCAGCAAAATTACAATTCAGGGTATTTAACATTCTCAACCTTCTTAGATACTATTTTTAAATGATCAGCATCATTCAGATTAACAGGATTCAGGGACAGAAGTTTGTTTTTTCAATACTCTAGTAAATGGAGTTCAAGAATGGAGTATTTTGTTGCTGTTGTTGCTGTATTTTTTAAAACTGTGGCTTCCTTTCCTCACTTACTTTAGCTAAATTGTATTCTGCCTGTATTGAGCTCCATGTCACTCTATTTCATTTTCATCAGTCCATGGATATCTGGCCTCGGAGACCACATTCTCCTGTAATTCTCTACTGAACTGCCCTTATGCTCTCCCTATATAATATTTAAGTGTTTAAAGGCATGTGTTGTATATCTGCTAAGAGGAACAATGTTCATTCTTTCTAAATATTTAACATTTCAATGGCCCTCCATATCCATATTAATGTGGTGATTGCAGGGGATGAGAGATGGTGAAGGTGGAAGAAGGCATGGGGAGATAAAATGGTGATGGAGAAAAATAAAATAAAGAATACAAAAAAATACTTCAATGTAAAGAAAAGAAAAAATAACTGCCAATTATGACCATCTAGTCAGTGACATTTTCTCATAAACCCATTACATCTCAAGCTACTCAACAATAGGTATTATATCATAGGTCACTGACTACCTTGGTGCTTAGCTTAGGGTCTGTATTAGTCTCGAGTTCCCCAGAGAAACAGAACCATAGGATGTATGTTACATAGAAAGAGGCTTACTGTAAGGAGTTGGCTTACGCAATTATGAAGATGGGTAACTCCCACGATTTGTAGGGTGAGCCAAAGGCCTGAAAACCAGGAGAGACCTGGTATACTTTCTGCCTAAAGACCAGCAGATCCAGACCAAAGGAGCCAATATTTCAGTTAAAATAACCATCACAAGATCTAACATGGTGTCATTGCTCCATAAATATTCATAAATTAATGAGTTTGTTCAGGGTTTGCCAATTATACCACACGTTTCAAAAAGTTCTTTAAAAATAAGGCTATGTTGACTAAACATCACCTTCTCAAAGAAAACAATTTAAAACGCTGAATACATTATGTTTCTTCAAATTTTCATGAGGACATATAGGAACTAATAATACTAAAGAAATAATTTATCACACCAAAATATATGTAAAAGTGAAAACTGAGAGAGTCCATAGGCCATTTTACCCTAAAGATATTTGTCAAATCTGAGAAATATGATCATAACTTTCAAAGCTAACAGCAGAAGACAAACCTCAATCTAAAAGAAAAGTGTTTCTCTATCAAAATTAGACTCCAAAAGGCTATTCCCTCAATGAAGCCGGGAGAAAGTGGGTTGGTGGCCAGCAAAGGATATTATCCTTGGGAAATAAATTATAAGCACAAGTCAGCCCTCATATAGATTTCCAGCCAAACTCACTTATTCCTGTAGCCCCCCCCAAAACACACATTATGAGTGTGGTAAAGAGATGTCTAGACTGGTAATGTTCCAAGCACTTGGCTAAAGCAAAAGCAAATTCTTTCTGGAAAGAAAAACAAAACACCTTAAACTGAGATTTCAAAAAATTCTCAGATAGATAATTTTCTAAGGAAAATGAGTCATTCAGATTTTTAAAAACAATAATAACAATCAGTGAGCATACAAGAAACAAAATGCCATGTCCACGAATCAGAATAATAAAGCCCAAAATGTACACTGTTGATTTAAACATTAGAATTCACAGTTGAAGACTACTAAATAGCCTTGCTTTATATGTTCAAAACAAATAAAGAAACGACTTGAAAAAAAGCTGCAGGAAACAGCAAATTACAAATGTTTGCCAAGAAGATTTAGAAAAGAACCAAATAGGAGTTCTAGAATTTAAAATATAATCATTTGATGAAGAGGCTTCCAGCTATGATGAAGTAGTTGGTGATACAACAATGCTCCAATTAAGAATGAATAGATATATCCAGATGAAATGTGAACATCTGTATGAAGGATTTGCTGATGTTACCAGATGATATTTCGGGGGGAGGGGGGGAATTTTGCAGAGAAAAAAAATTTGCCAGCTGTTTTCTGTTGCAGCATTTTCTGATATGAGTTGAAATGGAGGTTGGGGGGGAGGGTGGGAGTGGCTATTAGCGGAAAAATAACAGAGTATTTTGGCAACCTCATTTGATTGAAGAAACAAAATATCAAGTATGAAGAACCAAGATCCCCTCAAATGAGGAGGGACAGATCTGAATGTCAGTTTTTATTTTTCTCAAGATATCAGTAGAATCTTGATCCTAAACAAAATGGTAGATCAAGTCAATTTTGTTTGGATTTCCCCCAAAAGCAGGCTGTGGAACAAAGATTTGAGAGTGAAAATTGTTTGGGAGGTGATCTCTGGAAATCTGGCATTTAAGTGCATAGGTGTGCATTTAAGATCACCCTCACCACCCAATTTTCTCTCAGATTGGAGGCTTCAGGGTTCTACAATATATGGCAAGACTAGTAGATACCATGGCCATATGCCCACTGCCATGTCTTCCTTGCTATAAAGTGGATTGACTGTCCATGGAGATAGTACGTGAGATTCCATGTCAGTAAAACAGAAGTGAATACCTTTTAATTATGCATTTCTACTATTTAGGTACATGTTCCAATGAGATTCCTGTGTGAAGATACATGTACAAGAGTATTCACAACATTATTGTTCATAATGTCTATCAGCAGTAGAATAACGGTGTATTAGCCATACAATGTGTTATTACACAATAAAGACATTATATGAAAGCAGCTCACATATCAGTATGAATGACCCTATAATAATGTTGAGTGAAAGAATCAAAAGAATATGTAAGTGTTCCATTAATATAGTTTGATAACTGGCAAACTAAATAATACATTTTTGAGGTATGTATCTTCTAAAACTATGAAGAAAAAACTATGAAGAAAAACCAGAAGTAACTGTAATAAAAGCTAGGGCAATGCTTACCTCTTTAAATAGGAAGGGAGTTGTGTTCTAGATAATTGGAGGTCTTGCAAAATTATATACAATACATATGTGTGTGTGTTTGATGTATACTTCTACAAATATATTTCAAAATTGAGAAATAAAATGAACATGTGTGATATATCACATTGACCAGGACAAGGACATGCGGCATTGTTTTACAGCAAATAGCTGTATTTTACTTCAAAACCTATTGGGAGTTGGCTAATGTCTCCTTGTTAATACTAGAAGATAACTGACTTTTAAACAAATAAAATTTGGAGGCCATCTTGATGATCATAATGCAACTGAAAAAAAAAACTGAATACAAACAAGTTGAATGATTTGCACAATGTAAAAGTGAAGATACTACACTCGACTCCCACCAATTGGGACACTGAGCTTAATCATTCATTGACATTTAATCATGAGAAAGTCTCTAAAGCCAGCTGTGATATCTTGCACATACTAATAATGGTTCCTTTGCACTGAGAAATGGAACATTGTGTATCCTTAGCTCTGTTGGCTTGTCCATGCCATAGAGCATTTGATGTAGCATGTAATCCACTCAAATGCTATGTTTGCAGTTTCCTAGGTAACCAAATAGTTTTCACTTAAACAGAAAATGATTAAAAAAGAAACACATATTGTTCAGCATTTCAGCTTATTCAAATGAATAATTCTTAATGTTATTGTCTTCCCCACATCAGAGGGCATGAATTTTTTTTAACCTTACTTTGATTTTTTTTCTAACCCGTTATTCCTCAACTGTTGTCCTTGCCCTCATTTGCATCAGAATCAACTAGAACATGAAACATTTTTACAAGGTAGGTGCCTACATTTTAGCCCAGTCATAGCATAGTCTAACAGAATCTTTGAAAATTAAATTTTAAAGGCTTTATTTCAAACAAACTTTCCAGCTGATTTTTATGCCCAAAACAGTGGAAGAATTTTACTAAAGATTATTTTCTAGGAATTCATGATTTATCTTATAAATCTTATGTTTTATTATTTAATGCCTTTGGTGACAAAGCAGCATAACTTCCTGGAGAGATTACATTTAATGTAAGTTTCTTAAACAAGGAAAGAAAATTTCATCTGATCCAATCTTACAACTGAGTTTCCCTTTTATAAATTCCCAGTGCACTAGCTGCACAGAGGCATAACTTGTTAGTTGCAGGAATAATCAGGGATCAGTTAATCCATCTTCATCACAGAAAAGTAAAATCCAAACTTGAGCACTGATTTGCTAAAGACATTCAAAGAGTTAGTGTTTGAGCTCCTACCAGAGCTCAGTTGTCTTGATTTTCTCTTTAAAGCATGAATGTGTACAAAACCTAAAGATAATATGCCATGGTGAAAGAGAATTTCTTTCTTGATGGGAGGTGGTTGTAATAGTCTATGATTTGATTTTAAGGATATTTAACTTTTATTAATTAACACTGCTTCATGACCTTTTCATATTTTACTTGATCAATATACTAAAATACTCTAATACAATGTATTTTCACGGTTTTATTTCTACTTCAACTCATTCTAAAAAGAACTTGTCCACTTATAGGAAAAAAAGAAAGAAATGTATATATACACGTATATAGGATGCCAAGTTAAAACTATAAATGAGACTACTGTGGCTTATTTTGATTTGCCAAGTTGCTATGTCATCAGTAAAAGAGATTTGGAGCTACCTAAACAATCTCCAGGCTTTCAACTTTAGTATAATCTTTAGTCAAGATATTCTGGAAACGGAGAGATGAGAGGGAAATAGGATATATTAAAAAGTGGCTTTAGCTTTTCTTATTTCTTCAAGAAGAAAGAAAAAGAAAAAAAATGTAGGTGTATCATTTCTTCTCAAGACACCCCAAGTAGGCTTCTATAACTACCATTCAGATACTACTCTTGTCCAGGACAATAATACCCTCCCAGATACCAAATCCAACCTGCGCGCTCTCTTATCCTACTTAAATTCTTAGCAGTAGTCAATATATTTGGCCACTCTCTCCTTCTTCAAACAGATTCTTCTCTGGGTTTCCATGGTAACACTCTGTGATGATTAGTTTTGTATGTCAACTTGGCTAGGCCACAGTGCCCTGATATTTATTTGGTCAGATAATTCTAGATGTTCCTGTGAAGGTATTTTTTTTTTACAAGAGATTAATATCTAAATCAGTAGATTTTGAGTAAAGCGGATTGCCCTTCGCAATATGGGTAGGCTTCATCCATTGGAAGGGCTTCAGAAGAAGTAGTCTGAGGTTTGCCCAAGGGTGAGGGCATTCTGCCTTCAGACTCTGCCTAGAGGCAGCATCAGCTCTTCCCTGGGTCTCCAGCCCAGCCAGCTTGCCTCCCCTGCTGATTCTGGGCTTGCCAACCTCCATGTTGATATCATGCTTCCACTCACAGATTTGCTTTCAATAGTGTATAACCTACTAGCTCTGTTTCTCTAGAGAGCCCTGAGCCACTCACTCCCCTTCCTACATTGTTGGCCATAACCATTCAGTTCCTTTGTTGGCTCTTCTTCCTTTGTCTGGTTTCCAAAATGTTAGTGTGTGGATTCCATTTTTTTTAGTTGCACTTTTTAGTTGTATTTTTTAGTTGCATCAAGATGGTCTCCAAAATGACTTGCATTCTGGGACCCACCTCTAGGTCCAGTGATTCTCAACCTTCCTAATGCCGTGGCCCTCTAATACAATTCATGTTGTGGTGACTCCCAACCATAAAATTATTTTCATTGCTACTTCATAACTGTAATGTTGCTACTGTTATGAATCATAATGTAAATATCTGATATGCAGGATGTATTTAGGTGACCCCTGTGAGAGGGTCATTTGACCCCCAAAGGGGTCACGACCCACAAATTGAGAATCGCTTGTCTACACAGACCCTCCAGAACTAAATACTGTAAGCAGAGTAAAGACTCAGATCTTCAACACTGACCTCTTTCTACAATTCTACAGGACATGTCCATCCACCTATAGATCCAATAGTTATTAGTGAGTTAACATGGCCAGGCCCAGCCAGCATGGCTCAGTGGTTGAGCATCGAACTATGAACCAAGAGGTCACAGTTTGATTCCCAGTCAGAGCACAAGCCTGGGCTGCAGGCTCGATTCCCACCTAGTGCAGGGTGTGCGGGAGGTAGCCGGTCAGTGATTCTCTCTCATCCTTGGTGTTTCTCTCTCTCTCTCTCCCTTCCTCTCGGAAATCAATAAAAACATATATATCTTTTTAAAAGTAAGTTAACATGGCCAGGAACAAACTTGGTTTCCTCCTCCAGACCTGCTGCTTGCCCAGCATTTTCTCTTTCAGTAAATAGGACCACCAATCACTTGTAATCTTCCCTCACTCCTAACTTCCAATTCATGAACTAGTTCTGTCGACTCTATAGGCAAACACATTTCAAATCTGTTCACTTTTCTGCAAACCACTGTCATCTGTTACCAAGATTGTTCCACTGCTGCCTAATTTATCTGTCCTAGCTTCAATTATTCATTTTACACACAAAGCAAGCTCATTAATCATGTTCAACAATAAATCAAATGATACTACGTCCTTAGTAAACGTTTCCAATGGCTTCCAACTTCATCTAAAATAAAAACCAAGCTATTCACCATAGATTAACTGGCCCCCATCCAACTCTCTGACCTTATTCCTACAAGTTTGCACCATCTGCTCCACTCCACCCTTTCAAGCTTCTTTCTCTACATTAAATACACCGGGTTTGGCCATGGCAAGAGGGGCTTAATTGGTTGAGAGTTGCCCCATGAGCCCAGAGATCATGGGTTGGAGTCCAGGTCAGGGCACATCCTGGGTTTTGGTCTCACTCCCCAGTGGGGGATGTGCAGGAGGAGCCAATCGATGCGATGCTCTCACATCAATGTTTCTCTCTCTCCCTTACTCTCCCTAAAATAAATAACAACATATTTTTTAAAAATACACCAGGTTTGTTCCCTTGTATGGCCTTTCTCAGGGCTGTCCCCTTAGCTCAGAGTGCTCCCTCCCCATTTTTCACACTTTTGAACTGCCACGTAGACCATACTCTTTTCTTCTCACTGCTTTATTGAGATTTAATCCATATATCCTAAAAATTCACTTTAAAGGTGTAAAAGTCAATGGTTTTGGTATATTGACAGAGTTGTTGCAACCGTCACAAATCTCTAATTTCAGAATATTTTCATATTTCCTAAAAGAAACCCCATACCCGTTATCCGTTACTCAGCATTCCCCCTTCAGCCCTAGAAACTACGAATCTATTTTCGGTCTCCACAGATTTTCTCATCTTAGACCTTTTATATAAATGGGACCATGTAATAGTTGGCCTTTTGTGTTTCACTTTTTCACTTACCATATAACACTTTTAGAATTTCATTTAAGAATATTTGGAATTTCAGCCAAAATGTTCAAACCCCCCAGTTTGTATTAATGCTGGAATTGTTTTGTAACCCAAACCCTTGCTATTGAAAATGCGGTCCTTGGACCATCAGCATGAGTATGCTCTGAGGGTGTCTTAGAGGTGGGATTTTCCAGCCCCAGCCCTAGTTTACTGAATCTCAATCTGCATTTCAAGGAGATGACTCTTGGGCACATTAAGTTACAAGTGCTGATCTACAGCACCTTGCACAGGTTTGTGCATGAGCTGACACTAGTTAAGCAAATACCTGGGGACTTTAGGGGCAATGATGTTTACATTTGAACCATCTTTCCAGCATTTATTTTATATCCATCGTTTTCCTAAATCTTCACAACAATCTCATTGAATTGTTAAGTGAGTCTTACTGTCACCAATCTACAGATGAGAAAAGGGACATTAAGGTGAAATGATTTGCCCAACTCCTAGGGCCAAGAGTGACAGAGCCCATGCATCACCAATATCCCTGTTAGGATGGGCCAGGCCTTAGCAATATGTCCTCTCTTCCCCAACCCACACAGTTTTACCCTGTGGGAAAGTCCTGCTGAGGCTGCTGCTCAATATAGAATTTAAAATTCCTGTAGGTACTAAAAAATAAATCACATTCTCCAAGTCATTTTGAGTTGAGCTAAAAATCCAATTATCACTGCACTGGCTGACATCATAAATCTCTACCAATTCTCAGCAACTAAGAGATCATCTTAAACACACTAACAGCGCTGAGCTTATGACTTCCTTCTGAAGATTCTTAGAACATCCCCTCAGGGCTGGGACATGGTTTCGAATGTCAAGCAGACATCTGGGTTCAAAATCTGACCCTGACCCTTACTGGACATTACACAGGAGTGAATTATTTAATCTCTTTGAGGCTTAGATTCCTTTCTGTAAGGTGAACACTATTGTTTCCTACCTGGAAAGGTGTCCAAATTGAAAAAGATAATGAATGCTTGGTGCTCAATATAATTTTTAGCTCCCACTTAAGTAGACCATGATGGTGGCTATCATCAGTCACCTCCCTAAGAAAGTTTTCTCCTCCGTCAGACTGAATAAATGAAACAAAGCAATCTCAAAAGTCCCTTCATTTCTGACATTTGAAAGTGTAACCCATGTTGACACTTCATGCTCTCACCCTTAATCCAAAATTCAGAGCTTGCCTTCATTTTCCTTTTCAAAGGAGATCTGTGTGATTAAAATATAAGACTGTTCCCTGATTCATTGCGATTTCCAAGAATACGTGGGGGACACAGACTGCAGAAGTTATTGTATTTTGATTTGAACTCTACACTTTCAAAGGGGGTCATGCAAATATAGAATTTTATGTCTTTTAAGTCACTGGAATTTTATTGTTTGTTCTTAAATATATTTTTATTGATTTCAGAAAGTAAGGGAAAGGGAGAGAGCGATAGGACATCAATAATGAGAGAGAATCGTTGATGGGCTGCCTCCGGCATGCCCCACACTGGGGGGTCAAGTCCACAACCTGAGCTTATGCCCTGATGGGGAACCGAACCATGGTTTCCTGGTTCATAAGTTGATGCTCAACCACTGAGCCACACCAGCAAGATTAAATGCTGGAGTTTTAAAATTGCTTTTTCTAGTTAGAAGCATGAGTATCCACAGTCATTGGCCTTCCTCTAAAAGATCACAACAACTTAAAAAGCCAGAATAGCAGTGGTATGCAATATCTTCTGTATCATCAAATATAAGAACGGGGCAGAAACAGAATAGCCAGGTGAAGAGAGGCATTTCTCAAGTGAAGTCGCCATGTTCTAATTCTACTAGAAAAGGGCAGTCATTTCCTGACCTTCTTACTTATTTAGATAGGTGCCAGCCCTTGAAGATATATAAATATTTTATTCTTAAACAGAAAAGAAAGAGAAAACAGAATTTTAAAAAACCTACAATGTGTGTGCTTATCCTACTCCACTTTATTGCAATAGCAATGAGGTTATATCTCTTCACCTCCACCTCCACCGAGCATAACTTCCTGTAAAAACACATCCACCTGGGCCCTTAAAGATCCTACATTTTCTGCTTTTGGATCAAGGTTGTTGTTATTATTGTAGCTCAACTGGCACTAAAGGATGAATCAAAATTGCACAGAGAACATTTCTTATTCTTCTGATCTTAGAGTAGAACTGCAGAGTCTTCCCTTTAATGACCCCTCTGTAAGATTTGGGGTTTAGTTTGCAAAGAGAAAAAGTAAACCCAACAAAATATTAAACTTATATGGAAGAGGGAAATAGTAGGAATCAAATCAAAACAAGACAAAAATTATTTAAATAAAACATATATGAAATATTGGAAAATAATTACACCTTGACATTGAGAGAAAGACTCAAGAAAACACTCATAATAAAGAAGTGCAATATTTTATCTCAAGAATTCTTAAGAATACTAGGCCCTGTTGTTGTATGATGGACTCTGCAGATATAGATCTTTTTACACTTACACATTCATTAATACATTCAGTTCCATAAAAATGTATGGGGTATTTTTTACATGAATTCAAGGATCTCAGTGTTATTGAATCTCATAGAGTAGGAGTAGTGAAAAGTATTTATAGGTTTAAATTAAGCAGTCAAGCCAAATTTGATTCTAAAAACACTCACTTTAAGATCCTCAGATTCTAATCCTTATGCTATAGTTTAACCTCTAGTATAACATAAAATAGTGACCCTACTGAAGTATTTCTCAAATTGTGGTCTGCAGACCACTGGGTTACTTATAGTCACTTTTAGGGGACCCATAAAGTCAAAACTGTTTTCATAACAATAATAAGATGTGATCCGCCATTTTCTTGTGTTGCTATTTATACAGATGGTGGGTAAACTACTGGCACCTGTGCACAAATTAAAGCAAAGAGGCAAAACTGTACTAGAAGTTGTATTAGCACTGCCACACATTCCCAGGAAAAAAACCACAGTTTACTTACAATGTCCTTGGTGAAGCAGTGTTTATTGCTGGTGTTATCAGATGTTGACCTTTGGGTGTATATAATTAATATTCTCTATGACAAAATAGGAAACACATTTAAAGCACTTCTGCATACAGAAGTACAATAATGCTATTGACGAACAGCACTTATGAGATTAAGTTGAGCCACGATTTTTTTTCTTTTTTCTTTTTTCTTTTAATCATATATCTCTTCAGGACAAAATAGACACTATTGAGTGTCTATTACATCCTATGGAGAACTTCAATTTTAGAGCCATGATTTTTACTTGAAAGAGTGATCAACAGAATAACACTGACTATTCATATTTGGCAGGTATTTCATCTAAAATAAATGAAATAACCCTGTCACATCACAGAAAATGAATAGCCATTGTTTGTTGACAATGATAAAATCCAGACTTTCAAGTGAAAATTAAACTTTTGGAAAAACCTGTATCTGCCACCATGAACTTAAGTGTTTCCTGAGAGGTGAGGTTTTTCTGATGAGCTCCTTGGTGATACTGGCCAGTGTAGTTCTTTTATACATTGTCTAATAAAATACTTCAACACTTGAGGATCTGCATACCTCAGCAAGTCAATATTTTCTAAACAACCAATGCATGATGTTACAAAACCATGTTAGAATCTAAGATCCATTCCAAGTGAGAGCTAGACCAATGGATTTTAAACATAAAATGGTAATTGATGTGGTTTCAGATCCCACTTTACAAATAACCTTTAGGAAACTAGCTTGTCAAATCTGGGAATTGGATCAAAGAAGAATATCTACACTTATCTGAAAAAGGCTATTAAAACATTCCTTTATTTTCCAACTACACGTGTATGTATGAGGTGAAATAAATGTTTATGTAGTTTAAGCAAACAACATATTGCAATCAATTTAAAGTAATGCAGATACAATAATACAAGTGTTTTCCATTCACCCAAATATTTAAAAGAGTTTAAAGGATTTAAAACAATGAAACATTTCTCATTGAAATTTTTGGAAAATATATTTTCCAAAATATATTAACAGGTAATAGACATTGTGATTTTATGATTTAGTATATTTTTTAAATGTCTCTAATATAACCCTAATATGTGAAATTTTGACAGATTTGTCTCTCATAAACAAAACCTCTTTGGACTCAATAATTTTCAAGAGTACAAGGGTGTTCTGAGTCCAAAAACTTTAAGAACTACTGCCTTATCAGATATAAAATTATACTACATAATGCTAGATTAATTAAAACAATGTGTTATTGGTGCAAGAACATTTAAGCACATTGATGCAGAGAACAGAGTTCAGAAATAGACTCATATATATGATAATTAAATACTATGATCAAGTTTGCATTTTAAATTAGAAATTATATCAAGCAGGGTCTTGACAGGAAACAGATGGCGCTATGAAATGAGGTAATTGAAGAAATTTTAATAAAGGGGCTAGTTTCAAGGTTAGGAGCTGAATTAAGGGGAATGCCTAGGGATATAGAGGCACCATTTTGCTAGAAACAGTGAGATCCTGTACCATCTTGGGACTGAAGGTCAAAGGGAGGGGAGTATGGAAACTGGAGGCTGAACTATTCCCTTAAGAGCTATCGCAGAGAGTTCCAGGAGGAAGTGTGGCCTCCAAAAGAGAAATAGTCATTGTCAACCAGCAGGCCAGCAGGAGGGAGCCTGAGGAACAACCCACACTTGGTTCTCTCCCATCCTCTGAAATTTGGCGAATGCCTCCTATTGGCCAAACACAACCCAGAGTCAGACATTCCAGGAGTAGAAATTGATAATGGTGATTTTTCAACTACAGTTGACATGTACTATCATAGTAGTTTCAGGTGTATAACATAGTGATTAAATATTTATATAACTTAGAAAGTGCTCACTCAAACAAGTCTAGTACTGTCTGACACCTGACATAGTTACTACAATATTATCTAATCTAATAAAAGGATAATATTGAAATTGACCATTTCTTTGGGATGCCTAA
>PVJC01002861.1:0-75245 GCA_004026665.1 Murina feae
TACATTCTAGCCGTCCCCTTACTCACTTCTTTCTCTCACAGTGAGAAACCTGGCTTTCATTATCTACAATGTATTTAATTATTTGTTCAACCCCAGTATATATACAAAGTAGTTTCAGACTTGCTAATCCATATCCCTGTGAGGAATAAATTTACTAACTAGAATACAGTATTTGTATATAGTTATTTTCACCATTAACCTTATAGTATCCAGTCAAAATACTGATTTCCAAAGTAACTTGAGTCAGTTCTTTTCTTCCCCACCACCTACATTATGATTATGTTATTCATTTGTAATACAGTTAGGTTCAGTTGTTACAGTTTTGTATTTCATTTTGGGCTTCCCCCTCTTTCTGGTTGATTTTTTAAAAAGTTTACATGCAGTAAAATTCTCTTTGTGGGGTATAGTTCTATGAGTTTTGACAACTGCATGTTATGCATTTTAGGTTGTTTATGTCCATAAAACTGAATTTTTTTCTTGCTGTATATATTTAGGCATTTCCATTTATTTTTCAAAATGCTTTGTGATAATGTTGTGACTTGGTCATTTCTGAGGGAGATATGTATCAGCATATCTATATTTTGCATCAAAAGGCCTCAAGTTAAGGAGGCAAGTTACACAACCACTGCTTCAAATCTGTTCAAATCATTATTTTCATCGCCCAAGCAAGCCATGCCTGCATAATCAGATTGGCTGTGCTGTGAATCTACGCTGGCTCTTAAGACATCACAGCTGCCAGAGGAAGGATGTGTGGGGCCCGGTTGGGAGAGAGAGGAAGGCTGGCAGCTGCCATTCTTCCCCCCTCCTTTCCTTTTTTTTTTCTTCCTTTTTTCAGAAAACAGCTACCCACTGCTTGCCTTACTCCATAAGTTGTGCAAGGCAGTAGGACGGCAATGGTGGTTAAGCTCAAGACCTGGTTTCACTGGTGTCTCATCAGGCGAAGAAAGTTGACAAAACCCCCAATGTGAATGGTATGCCCTGTGGTTGATAAGCATGACAGCCTGAAATAGTTCATTATAAAACAGTGCAGTCAGTGCACTAACAAGGGTAAACACTGAGCGAGAGGGTCCTTGGTTATCAGGCACCCATCACACTCAGGCAAGGTGAGGTGGACAAGGAGGGCCAGAGGAGCGAACAATCGGGGTAGCTTCGCAAGAAAGCAGGAGTTTGGTGCAGAAGGCAGTCAAGGCACTCCTTTACAAGTAAAGGTACACATTCAAAGACCTGGAGATACGAACGATCCTGGAACGTTGCGAGGAATTCTTGTATGGTAAGGTAGGGAATAGGGTCTGAGGTGAGGAATGGTAGATCACGCCGAGGAGATACTTCCGAAAGGATTTATGTGCTTTGCTAAGGAGTTTGACTTCATCCTAAAAGTAGGGGGAGGGAGAGATATGACATAATAAAATTTGCCACTTCTGAAGCTGTCTCCATCAGGAATGTGGAAAATGGACCAGTGACGGAGTCAGACAGGAGGTAGGAAGATTATTCAGGAGGCTTTTGCAATACTCCACATGTGAAATGAATGAAGGTCTGGCTGAGGGCCGTTGCAGAGGGGACTGAATGCCGGTAGTGAGTTTCTGGGAGACTGTGCATGTGGCCCTCTAGGAGTTAGCAACCCTCGAATGAGAAGAGTGAAGAAAAAGGAGGCACCAACGATGGTTCCCAAGTTGCTTTCTCAGACGGCTGGGGAGACCATGGTGTTGTTCACGGAGGCAGGTTGAGTTAAGACTTTGTTTTCTTACATCAGACAGAGAAAAAGAAGCAGATTATTTTTCTGCCCAATAAGTGGGGCTTTACTACTATTACTCATATTCACTAAGGTGAGGTCAAATGTAAGAAAGTGTCACTGCTCTGAACCACCACCCCTAGACCCCACTGGAGAAGCCAGGAGGGGACCCCTGTCTCAAGGAGAGAGAAGGTTAGTTTCAGGTGTTTGAGTTTGATGAGTCCAGGCAGCACCTTGGGCAAGCAGCCCAGGGCAGTTCCACAGTCTGGCGCTCAGAAGGGCCTGTCGCTTGGCTTTAAACTCTGTGGTCACCGTTGTGAAACTCTGTCTTTGAATTTCTGTTTTGTAAGTGAAGTTTAACGGGACAATGGGGCAGGCACAGGAGGCTTGGAGTCCCAGCACACATGTGGTCCTGCTTCCCACCACCTCCCTGGGATAGCTTCTCAGCTGCCCACTCCTTCGATCCCTGGTGCCCTGGCTGCTCCCAGCCTGCCCCACCCCCTCCTTGCTCCATGGCCTCAGTTGACTTCTGCCCCTGGTGGGAGCCTGGGAATAGTGTGTATATGGGAGGGTCAGGGTAGGACATGTACCCCACTGCATCTTAGAAAAGGGCAAGGTAGTGGCTGTCCCGCCCCAGGCTGGCAGTGCTATCAACAGACATATGGGCCAGGGCCTCTAGCTCATTCCCTAGTGTGCCTTGGTGGGGAGGTTCTGACTCCTTGGGAGTTGCCTACCTGCTGTGGATGTGAGAAAGGGAGATCGACTTCCCCTCTCCTGACTGGCACCGCATTTTTATTTTTCACTGGACTCTAAAAATGTTGTAGTCTATCCTGGGTGTGTTGGACGATGGCAAGAAAAGGTAGATGGAATTGTTCCAACCCATCATGTGTCCTCCAGGAAACTAGGTCTTTGTATTTCTGTTTGAGGAGGAGCAGACATTCTCCAGTATGGATTTAGTCGGTGCAAAGTAGAGACCAGCCAGTGATGAATTCTGTTGCCACCGCTTTTGGGGAAGGACTCAGCCCTTACTTTATGGGACCCACTGGGCCTAGTCTTGACTAACTGTGGTCAATCAGGGGCTGGCAGCACAGACGCAATAGCCTACAAATCATTTTTAAAACATACAGCTACTTACAAATGAGTGTGCCAGTAAAACTAGCAAAATCTGAATGAGGTTGCTGATTTTATCAAAGTCAATTGATTAAGATATTGTTAAGACATCTGTGATTAAGATATTGTACTATAATTAGGCTGAATATTGTGTTAATTAGGGGAAAACTGGGTGAAGGGTACACAAGATCTCTCTCATTTCTTACAACTCATGTGAATCTATAAGTGGAAAAATATAACTAAAAATCAGTGATATGCTATCACTTCAAAATACCATTAACATCTAAATTAAAAACACTGTATTATACCCATTTAATTTTGTATCTAAAACAAACCAGTCTCCCTTGCTTTAGCCAGGGGGCATGGTTTTAAGACTGATCCCACCCATGCGTAGTATCAGTTATTGCTCTCCTTCAACATTTCAGACCACGTGGATCCATTAGGCTTCCACTGCTGTGACAGAGATACCTGATTTTATGAATTCTTCATTAATTCATCCATTTGATATATGTGTATATTGGGCACCCACCAGTGCCAGGCATTGTATGAATCACTGTGTATACAAATGAAACAGGGATCGCCCTCGTGCTTGAGGATATTTCAGTCAAGAGCAGAAGTCAGATGGACCCACAATTACAATTGCAGTGCTCATGATAGATGCTACGCAATAAAGGTAAGAAGAGAGTTCCATGGGAGAATACTGGAGGGGAGAAGGGAGGTTCAGGCAAGTGTCCCTAGAAGGGATGTTGTTACAGGGAAGTCTTAAAAGGTAAGTGGGAGCCGGAACCGGTTTGGCTCAGTGGCTAGAGCGTCGGCCTGTGGACTGAAGAGTCCCGGGTTCGATTCTGGGCAAGGGCATGTACCTTGGTTGCGGGCACATCCCCAGTGGGAGGTGTGCAGGAGGCAGCTGATCGATGTGTCTCTCTCATCAATGTTTCTGACTTTCTATCTCTCTCCCTTCCTCTCTGTAAAAAAATCAATAAAATATATTTAAAAAAAAAAAAAGGTAAGTGGGAGATAGGCAAGTGCAAAAGAGAGAAAGTGCTTATAGGAGGACAGAAATCAGGCCGATGAGATGCATGAAATCATGTGGTGCTTTGAGGAAGGGAAAGGAGGTGGCTGGAGCATAAGATACAGGTGGGCAGGGGTCACCGAGGAGCCAGGCTAGAGAAGTAGGCTGGGCCGAAGTAGAGAGTGCTTGTCCTCTCTATTAAAGATGCTGGGCCAGTGTGGCCCAGTGGTTGAGTGTCAACCCATGAACCAGTAGGTCATGGTTTGATTCCAGATCAGGGTACATGTCCTGGTTGAAGGCTCGATCCCCAGTGGGGAGCATGCAGGAGGCAGCCACTCAGTTATTCTCTCTCATCATTGATATGTCTATCTCTCTTCCTTCCTCTCTCTGAAATCAATAAAAAAAAATGTGGGGTTTTTTTTTAAAGGTGCTGGGAGCTACTAAAGAACTTCAGGTAAGGCAGTGACAGGACTGATCCCATCTTCATCTCTCCTGGGTAAAAAATGATGAAGGTTTATGGGTTTGATTTGATTTTCTTTTCTGCTTTCAGGTATGAGGAAATCAGTGGGCTGTATGATTCATGTTCTCAGTCCTTCCTTATTCCTGGCAGAGGTCAGATGCTTCTCAACGTGGGCCCAAGTCTCAAGTGAATCCATTTCCTGGTTGATGAATCCAACCAGTGAACAAGATGAAACTGGTTTCTGAGTGAGTGGAAGAGGCAGGGGGGAGGCTTCCACCTCTCCTCCAGCCCCAGCATCTGTCTTCCTCTCAACTCCCCTCCCTTCTTCATGGCCTTCCCCTGAGGTAAGAACCCAAAGAAGTGGGGTGGAGAACAATTAGGGTGGGGCACAGTCATTTTCTGTTGCTGTGACCAAAAGTCCCAGTAAAACCCTGGTACCTCTTTAAGGAGAAAGAAAATAATATCTTAGGAGCAAAACAAGCCAGCAAGATGACCTGTCTCTGAGCTTGCAAGGGCAGCTTTGGCATTTGGCTCTGCCCTGCTCAGTCCCCGTAACATTGACCCCCCCCTCCGTGGAAGCATCCCATCACCAAAACCCTTACAAGATGTGTGAGAAATGCCTTCCCTCTTAAATGGCTGGCTGAACAAATTTAACGGAGGCTGTTACCCACTGAGTTTGGTATCAAAGCTCTGAGGTTCAGTTCTCTTTGAGTTTTTGCTTTCATCTGTAGTCTCTTGCCCCCTGCCCTCCCGTCAGCCACACAATATCAAACAGCTGGAGTCTGGGCAGCTCCAGAATCTAAGTTTCTCAGCCTAACGCATAAAGGGGGTCGGAGGGATAAACGGAGGTTGTTGAGGAAGGTGGGGGTTTCATGTGGGACTAGATAGGGCCTGTGCTTGCTTCTAATATATCAGAATAATGGAGTCTCTTAAAACTCAGTGTTGCCCTAACTGGTTTGACTCAGTGGATGGAGCGTCGGCCTGCAGACTGAAGGGTCCCAGGTTCGATTCCGGTTGCAGGCACATCCCCAGTAGGAGGTGTGCAGGAGGCAGCTGATCGATGTTTCTCTCTCATCAATGTTTCTAACTCTCTATCCCTTGCCCTTCCTCTCTGTAAAGAATCAATTATATATATATACACACACAAACACACACACACTCAGTGTCAACAGACAGATTCTACTTAAAGAGTGTGCAAAAATCAAGCATGCACCATGGGTCACAGAAATGGTCTTATATTACCCTATTTTCCATTTCTGTCTACTAACTTCACCTTTGACTCAAACTTTTACTGAATAACTACTATGCAGTGCCCACCAAAGATTACATTAAACTAGAGGCCAGGTGCACAGATTCATGCACCAATGGGGTCCCTCAGCCTGGCCTGCACCCTCTTGTAATCCAGGACCTCTCAAGGGATGTCAGACTGCTGGTTTTGGCCTGATCCCCACAGCAGTCCAATATCCACCAAGAGATGTAGTAGTGCATGAAGTGGCTGGGAAGGAACTGGAGTCTGGGCCAGGCTCTGCGCTGCTCCCACTCATCCTGGCCAGCTGCATCTGCTGCCACCACTGCCCTGTAGTGCTGCTGCAGAGACGGGAGAGGCTTGCACTGACTCAGCTGAGCTCACCAGCCGTCAGCCAGGCATCTGTTACCCATTGGTCAGCTGAGAAGCACTACCACTGTGGGAGTGCACTGACCACCAGGGCAGCTCCTGCATTGAGCATCTGGCCCCTGATGATCAGTGATTGTCATAGTGACCAGTCGTTCCACCGTTCATTCTGCCATTAAGTCGATTTACGTATTAGGATTTTATTATATAGGACTAGAGGCCTGGTACACGAAATTCATGCACGGGGGCGGGGGGACGCTATCCCTCAGCCCGGCCTGCTCCTTCTCCAATCTGGGACCCCTTGGGGGGTGTTTGACTGCCAGTTTAGGCCTGATCCCACAGGGACATCTGGCAATTGGACATTCCTCTCACAATGCAGGACTGCTGGTTCCTAACCGCTTGCCTGTCTGCCTGCCTGATTGCCCCTAACTACTTCTGCCTGCCAGTCTGATCACCCCTTAACCACTCCCCTGCCAGCCTTATTGATGACTAACTGCTCCCCTGCCAGCCCAATTATCCCCAACTGCCCTCCCATACTGGCCTGGTCGCCCCCATCTGCCCTACTCTTCAGGCCTGGTCCCCTCCAACTACCCTCCCCTGCAGGCATGGTTGCCCCCAACTGCCCTCCCTTGCCGGCCATCTTGTGTTGGCCATCTTGTGGCGATGTGAGGGTGGCCATCTTGTGCTGAGATTGTGCATGATGCCACCCAGGCTTTTGTTATATAGGATATACACAGGGTGGGGCAACAGTAGGTTTACAGTGGTTTGTATATGAGTACTCAGTACTCTAAACCTACTTTTGCTCCTCTCTGTATACACAATAGACATGACATGAGATCTGACTAATCATAACAAGCACTGGCCATAAACAGCTGGCTTAGTTTTGTACCAGATGACCCAATATAAGAGAAAGACTTCACATATGTTATTTCTAATGTTCACAGAAGAAATTGATTCAGAGTGTTCAAGCTCATACAGCTTGCTCAAGACTGGACCCAAACCCAGTTTTGTCTGGATGCCACAATCTTGCTTTTTTATGTCATCCTCTCCTAGGGTACCCTTGTTTGTAGGGAGCTCCAAGGAATCCAGAGACTGATCTCTTAAAGACAATAGAACACATGGCCAGCAGGAAAGCCTGAGTTGGCAGCACTGGGCTAGAGAAGTCAGTCCCAGCCAGCTTAATTTGTATGGGGAGTAGATGGCATTGTACCAGGCTCACCTGTAATTCTGCCTGAACCATGCAATTTAGGCTTTAATTATATGCTGTCTTGCATTGTTTACTAATTGTTGCAGAGGTCAATCATATACTTTCATTTATCATTCTTCTTTCAGTCATCAAATATTTTGGAGCAACCATGCACATTCTTTCTCCAGCAGCCCTTCTGATGCCTAACACGGAGAGGGAGGCCAACTCAGATAACTAAAGAAAAAAATGAGGGCTATCTTTTCAAACAATAAATTAATGAATTAATTTTTGCACTTATTTTTAAAGTGCATTGCAACATTGCCATAATAAATGTAAACTTTATTCATTCAGCAGCCAGAATTTGAGACACAGAAGTTGGATTCACAAATATTTTACTTCTAGCACCTCTGATCAAGATAAAGAGTCTTTATCCAAACATCAGTTTTGAGAGTAGGAATGTATACAAACGTCAATTTGCTAATTACTGTCGGTGCTGTGAATTTAAGGATCTAGCCTTTCATCTGAACTCACACACTGAACTGCATTGTCTTAAGGTACACTACCCTTGGACTCTTCTATTAATCACAGTTAGTAAGTTACTGTGCTCTTGGACTCCCTTTAAAACAACGGTCATTTGGAAGCTCACTGAAGATTCCTTAATGGCTTGACACAATTCAGACATCTTCAAAATATGCTTTTCTTACTCCATCATGTAGCCTGTAACTCATGGAACAGTTACAGGGAAAGTGTGTTGGACTGTAAAAATCTTGGGCTTTGGAATTAGTACAACCACTTAGTTGTTAGGGATCTTAGGCAAGCTACTTAATTTTCCACATCTGTAAAGTGAAGATAATCAAACCTACAGCAAAGGGTTGTTGTGGGGGTTCAAGATTGAATGTGTACACGGAATCCAGTTCAGAGGCTGTGTGTGTGTGTGGGAGTGCTCAATGAACTTTAGGTTATTTTTCAGATGGTTGTTGGAGAGGTTAAAAAAGATCATGAATATAATAGAACTCCCATTGTCAGAATTACTGTTTAACTCCTCCCACCTGGGTATTGTCTCTACTATACTGAATATTGGGCAATTGTTTTCTTTATCGGGCCAGTAGAATCTTCCAAACTAGATAATTCAATCAAGTGTCCGCTTGGGGTCTTGTGTTTGATGATCTTGTGGAGATTGCGGCCACTAGAGGACCATTTTGCAATACTAATAAAAAACTTTTAAAATGTTATATCCATTGACCCAAAACTCCTGCCCATAGGAATTCACCCTTAAGAAATAATCAGAATCTATAATAATAAAAGCATAATATGCTAATTAAACCAGACGTCCTTCTGGATGAAGTCGGGGCTGCAAAGGGAAGTCTGGGTCCCGGGAGCCAAAGGGAAGGAAGGCCTATTTCACGAATTTCATGCATCGGGCCTCTAGTTTTAAATAAAGATTTATGATAAGATGTTTAGTCAACTACAAGGCATGATCATAACTAAAGATGGAAACAATCTAAATATATAACAATAGGAAGACAGTTAAGTAAATAACAGTCTCTCTTTTTGATGGAATAGTACGTAGCTGTTAAAGTCCAACTTTGGAGAAGACTTAATGACCTGGGGATAAGAATCACATTAGGATATTAAATTTAAAAAGTAGGATAACAATTTGTATATGCTGTGCAATGGACACAATTTTGCAATATATGCAAGTACCAGATAAGGCAATAAAGAAACTGGCTCCAGCCCTAACCGGTTTGGCTCAGTGGATAGAGCATCAGCCTGCGGACTGAAAGGTCCCAGGTTCGATTCTGGTCAAGGACATGTACCTTGGTTGTGGGCACATCCCCATTAGGGCATGTGCAAGAGGCAGCTGATTGATGTTTCTCTCTCATCGTTGTTTCTAACTCTCTATCCCTCTCCCTCTTCTCTGTAAAAAAATCAATAAAATATATTTTTTAAAAAAGAAACTGGCTCCTGCCTAAATTACCAAATGTGTAAGAAAAAAGTACTACAAAATATTGAATAAAGGTATCTGTTTACGTTACCCTTTAAAGTATCTTCCAATTCTGATCAAGTAGACACATATACTCAGTGTAGATGAAGTATGTATTTGTATTAAAGAGAAACAAAAATAATAGAGAAAAATGACTAGAAAAACCACCTCAATCTTGATTACAGTGTCATCCTGGGTAGGATTTAAGGTAATTTTCCCCTTTGTGCTTTTCTAATTTTTTTCAATGAGCATATTTTAAAATCAGGAGAACATATATATGTATATCCTATATAATAAAGAAGTAATATGCAAATTCATCATCACGCCATCACACAGATGGCTTCCCCCATGTGGTCACAAGATGGCCACCACCATGTCATAACAAGATGGCTGCCACAAGATGGCTGGCAGGGGAGGGCAGTTGTGGGCAATCAGGCCAGCAAGTAGGGAAGTTAGGGGCAACCAGGCCAGCAGGGAAAGGCAGTTAGGAGGGACCAGGCCTACAGGGGAGGGAAGTTGGGAGCAACTGGACTGGCAGGGGAGTGGTTAGGGGGTGATCAGCTGGCAGGCAGAAATGGTTAGGAGCAATCAGGCAGGCAGGCAGGCGAGCAGTTGGGAGCCAGCAGTCCTGAATTGTGAGAGAGATGTCCAACTGCCGGTTTAGGCCCTAAACCGGCAGTTGGACATCCCCCAAGGGGTCCTGGATTAGGGAGGGTGCAGACTGGGCTGAGGAACACCCCCCCACCCACAGTGCACGAATTTCATGCACCAAGCTTCTAGTATATCTATCTAATCTAAAAAAAGAGTAATATGCAAATTGACCCTCATTCCATTACACCCAAGCCATACCCACCAGCCAATCAGAGCAGCTGTATGCAAATTAACCCATCAAGATGGCGGCCAGCAGCCACGGAGCTAGAGCAAACAGGAGGCTTCCATTGTAACTGTCTGCTTAGGCCGGCTGGGCCTCTGCTCATGGCAACAATGTTTCAATTATAGAAGCCACAAAGCTGAAGCAAACGGGAGGCTTCGTTACCTGCCTAGGCCTCTGCTCAAGGTAACAAAGTTTCAATTATAGAAGATAAATAACCCCCAGAAACCTGATTCCAGCCAGCCTTGCTGGGACCTTGGGTCACTGGGAGCTATGGGCAGCCTGAAAACGGTCCTCAGCCCCTCACCCAGGCACCCCAGTAGGAACCCGAACCCTGAAGGGGATGTGGGCAGCCTGAAAACGGCCCTCAGCCCCTCACCCAGGCTGGCCACACCTCCATGGGGTGAGGGTCCCCACGGGGGGGGGGGGACTTGGCCAGCCTGCAACAGCCATCAGCCCCTCACCCAGGCTGGCCAGGCACACCAGCAGGTGGACATCCCCCAAGGGGTCCCAGACTGCGAGAGGGCACAGGCCGGGTTGAGGGACCCCCCTGAGTGCACAAATTTTTGTGCACTGGGCCCCTAGTATGTGTGTGTGTGTATATTTGGAATTTCTTAACTTTTCATTTTTCAAATACAACTTAACATTCAATATTATTTGTATTAGTTTCAGATGTGCAGCATAGTGAATCATATACCTACAAATTGTTCCCCCTGTTAGACCACCTGATACCATACTGGTTATTACAATATTATTGACTACTAGTGGCCCAGTGCACGAAATTCGTGCACATTAAAAGGGGATTAATTAGAGGAAATATTTTAATATTGCTATTTGCCCTTTCGCTAAAATAGAAGTGTCAGAAATTAAAGAAAATTAGTAAAATGTATATGAAAATCTTCCTCCTGTCAGAGTCTGGGGTGCACCATGGAAACCAGAGTCAAGTCTTCAACCACCCATGTGCACCTCAAAATTGCATGAGACCCAAACCTGGATGGTCCCCCTTCATTGGGCTAGATCCAGACCTAGCTGGTCCCACCCTGTCAAGCCCTGCCAAGTGGAGGGGAACAGCCTCAGGTCCCCTGGCTGCCAGGGCAGGGGGTCACAGCCTGAGGTTCCCCCATCAAGCCCTGCTGGGTGGAGGGAGTGGCCTGTGATCCCCCAGCCTGGTGCCGGGGCAGGGGGCACAGCTTGAGGTCCCCTGGCCTGGTGCTGGGGTGGGGGGGGCATGGCCTGAGGTCCCCTGGCCCAGCACCAGGGTGGAGGGCACACCTTGAGGGCCCCTTTCAAGTCCCACTGGGTGGGGGGCACAACCTCAGGTCCCCTAGCCTGGGGCCAGGGCGGGGGGCATGGCCTGAGGTCCCCCGGCCTGGCACCAGGGAAGAGGGTGCAGCCTGAGTTCCTCTGGCCTGGTGCCAGGGCTGGGGGAGCAGCCTGAGGTCTCCTGTCAAGCCCTGCGGGTGGAAGGCACGACCTGAGGTCCCCTGTCAAGCCCCATGCAGGAGGTGGGTGGGCGTGTAGCCTCAGGTCCCTGCTGACTGCTCCTTAAGGCTCGTTATGGGAACTTAGCCTCAGCTGTGGGTGCAAATTGACTCGTGTGATGGTAGATTTGCATATTCCCTCTTTATTACATAGGATATTCCCTATGCTGTACATCACTATGACTATTTTATAACTACCAATTTGCACTTTTTAATCCATTCACCTTTTCACCCAGTTCCCCAGACCCCCTTCCCTCTGGGTAGAACAGATTTATATTTAAACAGAAAGAAAATTATTCTCTTTGTCTACATCTTAGTAATTTTCTCAGCATAATCCTTTCCAGATCACTTTCACAACTTAGCTCTCTGTTTTTATGATACAGGTAATATCTGCAGCACACTGAGGAGGCAACACCCCTCTCTTCACTTCACTCACTGGGATTCCTCCCAGTTACTCTGCAAAGCCTTAGTGATGTGGTGACTTATTAGACCTACAGTCTCTGCCTGCCCCCAAACATAATAAATGTGAGGATCGCTTCCATACTAAATGCTTCCTTCTTGATGGAGGCTCAGAAAGCCCATAGGAAAATAATATGCCAGAAGGAAGTCACCTTGAACAGCAGAGTGAAGAGGAGCAGAAAGCATCTTCCCAGAAGAAGCCCAGACTTTGACTATGATGGCTCAAGGCTACTGTGGGGTGGGGAGGGTTAGAATAGAGAAACTAACAGAGAGGGAGGGAGAATTAAGCAAGGCAAAGGGGAAGAGTTCAGAGATACAATGTTCTTAACAAGAATAATAAAAACAAACACAATTATGTTAATACGAAGAGCCATAGCAACAGTAAGATGTGTTATCAGAGGTGCCAACAGTGTGCTTGCTGCTGTGCAGAATTAAGCCCTCTCAATTAAGTTGTGATCTGCATTCTGTCTAAACTCTGTGGGAAAGATGAGCAGCCATGTGGACAGCCTGGGATGGAGGGACTCTTCTGTTAATTACAAGGCCATGGGTTTGTCTCCTGGCTAAATAGTGTTGGTGAAGACTGTGATAATCTTTGTTTTCTGCTGTGCGCTGACTCCTTTCTGCAGAGTCCAGGGTGAGACCCAAAGGCCAGAATAGAGGGAATGGAGAATCCTGGGAGTGAGTCCTAGGACAATGTGAAAGGGTAAGGGAAATCTTGGAGATGTTGAGTAATATCTGTCTATCCTATATAATAAAAGGGTAATATGCAAATTGACCCTAACAGCAGAATGACTGGTAGTGACTGGGAATGACTGGTCACTATGACACACAGTGAACACCAGAGGGCAGACGCACAATGTAGGAGCTGCCCCCTGGTGGTCAGTGTGCTCCCACAGGAGGAGCTCTGCTCAGCCACAAGCTAGGCTGATGGCTGCCAGTACAGCGGTGGTGGTGGGAGCTTCTCCCGCCTCTTCAGCAGCACAAAGGATGTCTGACTGCAGCTTAGGCCTGCTCCCTGCTGGCAAGTGGACATCCCCTGAGGGCTCCCGGGCTTCCAGAGGGATGTCTGACTGACAGCTTAGGCCCAATCCCCTGGGAGCAGGCCTAAGCCAGCAGGTGGACATCCCTTGAGGGGTCCCAGATTGCAAGAGGGCACAGGCTGGGCTGAGGAACACCCTCCCCCCCCCCCCGAGTGCACAAATTTTTGTGCACTGGGCCTCTAATATATATATAAAAAGCCAGCAACCATAATGGCCATAATGATCATAACTACCAGTGGCCAGCAAACTGGCTGATCAGGGGGTAGAGCCTGCCAGCCAACTTCAGCCCTTCCCCCACTGCCAGCATGCCCCTGATTGGACTGTCCCACCCTGATCAAGAGTGGGCTGCTGGCCAAACACCCTCTTCCTTTTCCTGGCCAGCCCCATCATGATCAGCCCGCCTCACCATGATAGGCCCACAGCCCCTCTCCCCAGCCAGCCTGCCCCTGATCGCACTCCCCTTCCTCAATAGGGATGGGGGCTGGGTGACTAACCTCCTTCAGCCCCTCCCCCTAGACACTTTACCCCTGATCACATCCCCACCTCAGTAGGGGGCAGGGCTGGCCAGCCAACCTCCTGCAGCCCCTCCCCCGCACCAACCACACCCCCGATGGGTCCCCACCACTCTGTTTGGTCCTCAGCCCCTCCCTCCAGCCAACCCCCTCCCAGATCGACCTCCCCTCCACCATGATCAGGGCAGAACCAGCTGGCCTACCACCCACAGCCCCTCCCCATGGCCAGCCCCATCCCAATAGGCCTTCCAACCCCAATCAGGGTTGGGGTCTGCTGGCCAGTTGCCCTCAGCTCCTTCCCCCAGCTGGCCCAGCCCCCTGATTAGCCCCAATCAGGGCTGACCAGCCAGCCAACCTCCCACCATCTCCTCCTCCCAACGGCACAACCCTGATATGCCCTGATTGGGGCCTGGCTGGCTGGACCCCACCCGTGCACAAATTTGTGCACTGGGCTATATATATATATATATATATATATATATATATATATATATATTCATTCCTATATATAGGAAATTGAAGAATCAATGAAAAGCTCATGCATCGTGTTCTCATTGGACTCCTACATTGTCAGTGATATTTGGAATCATCTTTGAAAACCAAACATTAGGATCCCCTTGGTGGGGCTATGGGGAAAGGGGGTGTTGTCAGTGCAGTGGAAGGCTGGCTGACCCATTCCCTTGGGAAATGAAGAGTTCTGTACCCAGGGTGGATTCAGGGGCTGAATTGTGCCTCAGAAGGAGGACAGTAAGAAGGTAGAGACTAACATCATAATTGACTGGGGGCGGGGGGGGGGGGACAGGTCTTGAAGAATGTTGGAGGGAGAATGTTGGCGATTAAAAGAGAAAGATAGTGGGAAGGGAAGGAACTAGAGAAGAAAGGAGAGGAAAGAATACAAGTGTATAGTTCAAAGAGGGGGTTCATTGTCTTTTTCGTCTTGCTGAAAATGTATAAAATATGTTGCCCTTTTAAACATCTTTCTATTCAGATTCTATTAAAATCATATATTCAGCATAAAGTATGTATTTTTTACTGATGAGAAACTAAAGAGAACAAAATTGAGGCCCAGAGGCCCAGAAAGGTTGTGACTTTTTCAAAGCCACTGTGTGGCTTCCTGATTCCCGGGGGGGAAGGAAGGGCAGCTCTGTCATTCGCCCACTCTTGGCCGGCCTGCCAACTCCCAGGTCACCTTCCTTCCCACTTTCGCACAAACTCAGGTTCACTTTGAATAAACACCTTAACCCTTTTGGGTCTTGGTTTACTCACTGGCCCTGTAAGGGTATGAAATGACCCTTCACAATTTGTTTCATCCTCAAAAAATAAGTAGACCGAACATGCCACCAACTCAGCATGTGTTTGACTTCTCAATACCCTGAAAAAGTCGTTTTTAAAATGTGGCCCTCACCGGGCAGGTGTGGCTTAGTTGGTGGAGCATGGTTCCAGGCACCAGGAGCTGGCTGATTGCATTCCAGGTCAGAGCACATGCTTGATCCTCAGTAGGGCTTCAGGAGGCAGCCAATAATGTTTATCTCTCATTGATGTTTCTACCTCTCTCTCCCCCTCCCTTCTTCTCTCTGAAATCAAAAATGTTTAATTAAAAATAATAAAATAAAAAGATAAGTAATACATAAATAAAACGTGGCCCTGGACCAGCAGCGGCGGCAGCACTTGGGAACTTACTAGAAATGAAAATTCCCCGGGCCCACCCCAGACCCTACTGACTCAGAAACTCTGGGGGTGGGGCCCAGCAGACCGTGTTTTAATAAGCCTCCTGGGGGTTCTGATGCAACTCAAGTTTGAGAACCGCTATTCTGAATGTTTTCTGCCCAACGCTAAAGAGAGGATTTAACACACACACACATGCACACACGGAGATAACTTTTCTCTGGAGCCACTCGCCCTCCCCCTCTCACCCTTTTCCTCGCTCCTCCATCCTGGGATGATGAATGGAGGTCAGGCGCTGTCAACGAGGATGGCAAACCCTCCCTCTCCAATCCACCCGGGGGTCCGGGGAGGTGGCCCTGGGGCTTCCCCAAGACTGGTTTCCTTAGCATTTTCTCCACAGTTGCTAACGAACTTTGAGGGGGGGGGGGGAGGAAGGGGCAAGTTTAATAACAAAGTTTGCTTTTAATGATTTAGTCAATAGTTTGCAGCATGAACGAGAGGCTATTGAGAGGAGGGATGTCAGGAAAAAGCTTGGGGAGAAGATACTGGAGAGAGGATAGCCTATGAGAGCAATGGTACCCGGGTAAGCTAAGGAGAAAGTGGGTGTCCAGGGGAGCCCGCGGGTGTGGGAGAAAGGCGGAGGACATCCCGTTTGTATGGGAAAGAGAGAAGTTGGGAGAAGCGCGAAACGAAGCCGCAACAGAAAGAAAATGGGTGTTAGGAGCAAAACCGAGTTTGGGAGACTTTTTTTTTTTTTCCAGCTTCCTTTCCAAGACGTTTTCTTTGCTCCATTTTGCTCCTCCCCCTCCTCCCCGCCCTCTCGGCCCCCCTCCTCCGCCTCGCGCGGTAATGGGAGGTTCCTAGGCAGGAGAAGCCAAAGAAGATATTGTCTGCGAGTTCACTCATCCAAAAAAGCTGCTTCCCTATGGAGGGGCCGGGTGCGCCCGGCGCGGCGTCCCCTGCCCTGTCCTGCTGCCGCTGCCGCCGCCGCGGCCCCCGCTTCCTGCCGCGGGGACCCTGAGCCCGGCCCGCGGTGTCAGCCGCGCGCGCGCGCGCACAAGCGCACACACACACTCACACTCACACACACACACACACTCGCACACTCACAATCACGCCCGCCGCAGCCGCACGCGCCCGCACGCGCCCTCCTCCCGGCCCGCACTCGGGGCTCCTTTGTTGCTCCCGCCGCGGCCGCTCTCGGGCTTTGCGCGTCGCTGCGTGTCACCGTGCGGGTCGCGGGTCCGTGCGGTGCGGTGCGGTGCCGGGTGGCTCTCTCCGCGCTCACCACGCTGGCCCCGGGCCGGCTCTCCCTCCCCAGGAGCCGGCTGCACCCGAGGTGAGTCACGTCGCTGAAGTTTGTTTTCTTTTCATAAAAAGTTGTGTTTATTTGTTGGTTTGGGGAGGGAGGGGGCGGGAGGCGACCGCAGGCCAGCGAAGCCGAGGAAGCGCCAGCGGGTGGCTGATGGGGACACGCGGGGAGCCGGAGCGGTGGCTGCGGCCGAGGCGGGGCGCACCGGCGCGGGGACGAGGAGTGGGGACGCGGCGGGCGGGGGGTGGGGGGGTGCCTGGGGTGCCGCATATCGTTCCCTGCGGTGCGGGCTGGCCGGTGGCGCCCGGAAGCTCCTGGGGTGGAGGAAGCGCGGGGAGAGCCTCCCAAACTTCCCCCGAGGTTGACACTGGTGCTCTGGCTCCGCGCGCCGGGCCACGGGGAGAAAGCCACATGGGGAGAAGCCCACATGGGGATTCACACACACACACACACACACACACACACACAACCACCCTGCACCAGTTTGGTCTCTTTCGGGGGTGAGGGTGTATGGTATTGGCGTTTAAAATGAGCATCTCCAGCTGTAGGGCTGCAAGGACCGAGGCTGTAGTGGGGTGTCCAGAGGTGCCTGTGGGGTTGGGGCAGCAGTAAAAGCGAGTGTGTGTGCGCGCCCTCGCGCGCAGCGTGCTCCTGGGGTTGTGCTCTTGGCGTTTTTGTTTGTATAACTGTGAGAAGGTGGGGCAGTGAACCGCTGAACAAGTGGGAAGGGGCTCTGGGGAGGGGCCGGGAACCTAGGAAGAACTTTCCCCTGGGGTTTTGAAGGCCCCGCTAAACCTTCAGGATGCCCGAGGTGAGTTTGCTCTTCCAGGTGATGGGAGGATTTTGGGGGGTGGTGAGCAGACAGACCGGAGGAGTTGAAGATTTGTTTTCTTGAGTTTTGTCCTGGGGATGGGGATGGCAGTGGCAGGGTTACTTGAGTGGTTGTTGTGTCGCTCCAGAGATGTGGCAGTGAAGCTAAGAATACCCAAACCGCACACCAGCGGTCCTAAACAGGCACTTTCTGGGTGTGGTGGGGTGTTCTGCCCCTCCTCCAACCCTTCCCAGCTGGTTCAGATGGGCTCACATAAGTTTTTGGCCCAGAGGTACCTCCTTGAGTGGACTGAGTGAAAAGCATATTTTGGTGTCAGGCCCACCTTAACTACCCTGTACCAGCTCCCATTTGTCATCTAGTTCTCTGTTGCCCAGAACTTTGCAAACATTGGCCATTGAATGAATGTCATTTTCAAAATTCCTGAATGCACATACATTCCTGATTTATCCCACAACTGGACCCTGAGCTGGCAGCCCAGCTCTGTGATGTTTTTTTTTTTTCTTTCACCCCTCTGATTACAGCTAATAAATCAATCTCTATTCTCTCAAGTGGTATAGACAATATTAAAACAGGGTCTTTTTGGATTGAGTTGGGGACTGGAGGGCTCAGTACATCTGGGGGATCTGTTTTCTAAACTTTACTTAAAGTGCCTCTGAGGCAGCAGCGTGGCCATTTTGAGGTGTGTAGCAGGTTACCCAGGAACGTTTCTGAGGTCTTATAATTGGCACTTTTTAATGGTCTGGTAATTGAAACCCAGCAGGTTCCCATGGTAATCCTGAAGCACCTTGGGGTCAGTGGGATAGAGGCAGGGAACAGCAGTGGAGTTATGATTTTCCTGCCAGATGAGTTTTTGAGTTTATGGAAAGAGGTAAAGATGAAAGAAGTAGGAGTTGCCTTGTTGTGCCTCTTTGCTGACCCTGCCTGCCCCCATCTATGACCCAGAGTTTGGCCCTTCACGTGGCTAGAGAATGACTACACCTACGAAATCAGAGGATTTTATCCTCTTTCAAGAGATCTCAGAGAGTAACATTGGAAGAGAAGTTTTCCTAAGAGAATTGTCTAAGCCACTGGAGTTGGCTTTACTTGGGAGAGGAGGTTGATTGAGGCCAGGATGATTGGTTCCTTGACAAAGTCTGGGAAGAAGAGGGTAGGGTGTGGGATGAGGAGGGTGTTTGTTTTTGATCTAGAAATCCCTGTTTACTAAAAGCCTTCCCCAATAGGGCTTTTGCCTCCTCAGACCCCTCAGGGTGGTGATGGGTAGAGAAAGGGAGGAGCAATCCCAAAAGCAAGGCTTACAATCGGCAGAGAGCTGTTGATTGGTTGGCCAACTTGTGATAAGAGGGTGACTTATGTTCCTTTCCATCGGCCTACAAATTTGGGTCCAGAGATTTTTCTGACTTTGAAGTGCTCTTTCTTTGGGCCCCCAGCCTTCTTTAACAACTGATCTGTGGTTTCCATGCCCTAGAAGGAGTAGGAGATTTTACTCAGGAAACAATCCGTTGACTTCCATTGCCCCAGGGTTTAAGCCAGGAGGGTGAGAAGTGAGCCTACTGGTCACAGTCTTTCATAGGCCCTAGGAGGGTCTGGGTTCCGATTTCAGCGAAGACACTGATACGATTCAGGAATAAGAATTTTCCCCTCTTTCAAACTTGTCTTTCAAACAAGTGAGAAGAAACCAAAGAAGGCCCAAGTGAAACAGATAATTACTATCCAGTACTTTCTGGCCTCTGAATAAGAAAGTATTAACCTGGCACCAAAAGATAGTATTATGGCTCTGGAGTTTGCTTTCTCTCCTGCAAACTCCAGACTTCCTTGCTGTCCAGAAAAATAAGAAAGGGGAGCGGGAGGATGGAAATCGGAGAGGGAGAGGAAAGAAAGTGATTTTTTAGATTTTAAAAAATCTGTTTAACTTTAATATATGGAACTTCTTGTCATCTCCAAACGTCAGTACAACAGCATCTATAGTACATCAGACCCAGGCTGTGAGCATCTTGTCCCAGGAGAATGAGCTTTCTTAGTCCAAGATGATTCTCCAAACTAGCTCCCCCCCCCCATTTTTAATTATTGCACAAGCATCTACTAATAAAGAAACTTTTTGAAAATTACCCACAATCCCATGCTATAATACAACTTGTGTTTCTTCATCCATGTGCGTAAATACTTTCCACGTAGTTGCGACAGCCCTGAAGCATCTCTATGTTTTTGACCAAAGACTCAGAAGACGGATAAGTCCAGTCCTTTTGCTATTGGTGGGAACAACCGAATCCTAGGAGTGCTCCCACATGAAGCCCTCACATGTAATCTTTTCATCATTTATGAGGCTACATTAAATATTTGGGGCCAGGGATGGGGGTGGGGTGGGGTGGGATGAAGAGAGTGTTTGTTTTTAATCTAGAAATCCCTGTTTACCTAAAGCCTTCCTCAGTAGGGCTTGTGCCGCCTCAGACCCCTCAGGGTGGTGATGAGTAGAGAAAGGGAGGAGCAATCCCCGAAGCAAGGCTTAAAAGATGCAGCTCCGGTGGCACTGCCCTGAGGATTAGGAAACTTGGGTTGGGGCCCTGGCTCTCTGCCTGTGGACTCCGTTCACACTGGTTCAAACCACTGAGCAACGGATCCCTGCATCTCCACTGCCTCTGAGTTACACTCCCTCCCAAGCTCATCTAGTCTTTCCTGTTCTCCCATTATTCCACCATCCACACTTGTTCATGCCCATCACAGTTGTTGCTGACACATGGCTGGACTCTCCACTGTCTACACCACCCATCTCCCATCAGCCCTATAAACAAGTCACCATCCAGCTCAGAAACAGTCAAAGTTTACAATCCAAACTCCTTAGCCCTCTCATACGTGAGTCCATCCCACTGCATGGGGATGGCATCTCTAGGAGCTTCCTGCTCCAGCCTGGCCCGGCGGTCGCTGGCCCTGGACTTTGCTGGGTCCATTTCTTGCTTACTTCCTTACCCCAAATCTCTTCCCAGGAAACTCGCCTTGCTTTGTATGAAGCCAGCTGATAATGTGCTTTTGAGAGATATTTGGGGAATATTGATGAAAAGGGGATGCTGGGTGCACAGGTAATGGTTTTGTAAGATCAACAGATGGTTTTCAATGCCGTCATTGTCCTTCATCCATTTTTCTTTTCATTTCTAGCAAGGAGCCAGGTAACTGGAGATCGAAGGAAGCCTCTGATCCTAGAAAAACTGCTTTTTCTTTGTTTTCTTATGCATAAAACGGATTAACAAGGAATCACCCTGCTTTGTAGCAGTGCTCCTTATAAAAAGCAAATACTTCAGGAGTGTTTGTTTATCTGCTTGTTCAAAAGATGAGACACTTCTCTTTTTTCTCAGTCCCAGAACAAGCTTCCTGGAACCCACGACCCATGAAGTCTTGTCAACACTCACACTGTTTGATGGCAGCAGCAACGAAATAGAAGAAACAGGTGAGGTTTCCTGCCCACAGTCCAGCATCTCTGGCCTGCGAGGTCGTCGTTTTTCATGTTTTGTGTTGCCACTTGAAGACGGAGTGTCTCCTCATTTGGTATTGGAAGGGTCCAACTCAAGTGGGACTGGACTAAACAGTTGACTCTATGTGACTCAGATACACGTTAGTCAGAGCCTGTGGCGGCCTCTTTCCCCCAGGCTGGCCACACGAAGCCCCCTCTCCCTGAGGCAAACTGCTGGACATGCTGCATGCAGACCATTTACAGTGGGATTTGGCGCCTAAGGCCGCTGTGGAAAAGTCCTGCTTGGGTCTGGGTGAGGAAAGCCCTGTGTTTATGTCTCTGTCAGCGGTATTACAGCGAATGCCTTGTGATCCGATGTCCCGGGCAGTGTTTATCTCACAAAACCCAGAGGGATTCTGTGTCGTTCCATCTTCTGAAATAAAGTTAGGAAATAATTTCTCTTTTCCTAATGGTGAATTTGGCCTTATCTTCAAAGAAGGCCTTTGATGTTCAGGACAGGATTCTTGGGCAGTAAGAGGAAATCATAGGAGAAAGATCAGAGCCAATAATACACAGTCAGCTTCACTCGGTTGCCAGAGAAAATGTTGAGGAAAGTCGCAACTGGTCCTCCTGGTTAGTAGCAGGAAAACACACAGTATGGCCAGGGTAAGTAGGATCGAATTTAAAAAGAACGCAGAAAGAGCTGAGCAGCAGCAAGTATGGCAAAGGAATGTTTATTCTCCTCTGAAATGAGTTTGGACGGCCTTGGACAAGACGAGGAGGATGACGTGTGCAGACTGGAGCCTTCATCCTCTCCACAGCTTTGACTGAGGACTTGCTGTGAACCTGAGCCCACGCCGTTCAGGTCCCATTACTGAAGGGAAGGGAAATGCAGAGCAGTGTGGCCCACGCTCCTGGCCAGTGGGAAAAGCTGCCAGCCTCTCAGGCCGGGTCTCACAGGCACAGAGCAACAGACGGTGCTGCTGTTCCTTCACCTCTGCCCATCCTGTTGTTCATTACTTTTTCCCTGAAAAAAGTGCCTTTCCTTAGCAGACTACAGGCTCAAGTATTCTTGACACAGGAGATTTTAAGTTCAGAGTAGTTTGTGTGTGTGTGTGTGTGTGTGTGTGTGTGTGTTTAATTTTAGGGAAGTTCAAAACTAGAATCTCTGCATTGATACAGAATCTCAGAAAATGTGAGTACTAGACGCGTTTTGAAACCAGTACGGAATAGCTTTCAGGGCGAAAAGGAGAAAAGTGCCTTTTGTTTCCTTGTGCATGTCAGATTTTAGCTGAGAATTCTAGAAACACAGGCCTGAGTTCAGCTTTTTGCCTTCCAGTCCCATTGCCCTTGACTCTGCTGTCCAGGGAAGGTTTGCTTGGTGAGGGGATATTAATTTTAGGGACAAATAAAAGCCATTGGGCCCTGCAGTTGCCCAGGAGCCTCCTTGGCTGCTGAGAGGTAATTTGCACACAGGATGGGAGTTACAGGTAAGAGGAGGAGTGTCTGTGGAACCGGCTGTCCTTGGAAGCCCCCAGGCTGGACTGGAATTGGATGCTTGAGGAGAGCCCTCCCCCACCTTCCCTGGCTCTGCCAATATCTTTCCAGATTCGTCCCAGTCAAGTGCCTTTACTAGTCTGAACTTACCTCACATTACAGTCTCAGCAGGTTTATTAGGTATGGGTCACACTTAATGGGAGAGGAAAATTGGGGGGTTCTGGCTTTATGACTTTTCTGTGAAAGCAGACGCTGCTCCTAATTATTTCACAAGTCCTCTCCCCCACATGCCTCCCTTTCTGCTTTCTGTCGGAAGGCGATGATCCCCCACAGTGGCGTGAGTGTGGCCCTTCCTTTTTATGTACCTGTGCCCACGTGGAGGGGTTTCATAACGCAGTCAGTCAGCACGGTGAGCCCACATGAAGTGATGGAAATTCACAGCTGTGTACGTCTGTCATTATGAATGGATGTTTTGTAGTGAGCGAGTTATATAAAAACCTGCAGTGTTGCAGCCACGGGTTAGATTCTAACGGCTCTTGCAACGCGCAGGCCCTCGGAGCAGTCACCTGCAGCCCTCCCTCGACGCCCTTGGTGGTCCGCCATCGGGAGGGCTGCGTCAGCTCCAGGTGAAAGCCCCCCAGTCAGGTGCTCTGGGCTCTGTAGCCTTCTGTTGCGGGGATGGAGGCTACGTGGTTAGGCCTCGCTTTCGCCTGTCTGGACGCTGGCAGCTTGCCAGCAAGGTCCGCTGGGTGGTCTCTGACAAAGGGAGAGAGGGGAGGGAGCTTGGCTCTCCTGCCCAAAGGGAACAGCAAGGTTGGCAGCCAAACCCTGTCCCTGGAACACCACAAAGGTCTTGAGTCTGGGTGAAAAAAACCGAACAGGTGGCTGAAGGCAGGATGGGGATGGAGGTGTTCTTGTTCCTCTGAATTTACAAACGAAGCCTGGAGTTTATGTGACGCACATCTCCCCCAAGAGGTGAGTGCTCACGAGCAGCATGTACCCTGCATCTGGGAGGGGCGAATTATCACCCTGTCACTCAGGGAGCCGCCTGTGGACCTGGAGGGCAGGCTGAGATCAGGAATCTCGGAGGCAGCACCGCCTGCCTCTGCCATCCTTTTGGTCATGTGGAGGATGACAGCTGCCATTTGGTGAGCACCCACTGTGTGCCCAGCCCAGTCCCCCGCAGTCCCAGGAAGATGAGCATAGTGGTCCTATTCTGCAGGTAAGGGATCTGAGGCTTAAGTGATTGTAATGACTCGTTCTGGTCACACAAGATTTCACTGCAGAGCTGCTGACTCCAAAACTCAGGCTGGAAAGGAAAAATAAGTGCCCAGACAATCTCTCCCCCAAAGAGGAAGCTCCCTTAGCTTAAGGAGAACTGTTCCTTTTGCAACAAAATTTAAGGATTGGGTGGGGTCCTTTACCGACTTCCCAGGACGACAGCTGGAAGGTTTGACGGCTCCGGGGAAGCAGCACCAGGAAGCCAGGCTTTGTGGCCTCGCTGGTGTCAGACTTTGCAAGCAGGGCTAAAACCGCCTCCATCTTGAGTCTCATCTCAGAACGTGTCTCCTGACTTTTTTTTTTTTTTTTTTTGCCCCTGGGACATCATCCGGATTGGCTGGCTAGAGTTTTGTTTCACCACAGATGCCCGCTGAATCCATTGCTCCTCGGTCTGCGAGTCTGGTCAGGCAGGTGCCCTGTGCCCTGGGTGGGGTGAGGACGGGAAGGCGTTTGACTAGCAGAAACCTCCTGGTCAGGAGAAGTGGCAGCTTGTGCAGGAAAATACCCCGAGGAAAGATGTAGCGACTTTGACAGACGGGTAACAGACAGGAGATGGGGCCTTCCAGGCAAATACCCACAGGGCCCCAGGAAGGACTGCACAAGCAGTTAGTTACCTGCAGAAGAGCAAATAGACCCCGCCCTCTGCCGGGCCAGGAGAGTGGAGATGTGGCTGCGAGGCCGCGGAGTTCTCGCAGCTCCTTCGTTTCCTTTCACAAACGTGGAAAGCCTGGAGCCAGGACGTTCTGGGCTCAGGCGGGAACACAGAGTTAAAGACAACTATGTGACCTCTCAGTCGGGTGACTGAGGAAGTCATGGAAACTCTGCCTCTATTTCCCTGTCTGCACAAGCGGCCTCCTCAGAGCACTTAGGAGGCAGCAAGATGGCACAAGAGGGCACTTTGATTCGAAGTGTCCCTGCCCACCACCAAGGCCCCAGGCCTCTGGCATCTGCCCACTGAAGCTGAGTTAGGAGGCAGGACATTCCAGGGAACCAGTGTCAGAGTCTGGGCACAAGGGCTGCATCCGCCTCTGTTCTCTTTTCTACGGAGGAGCCTGGGCAGAGGTGGTGTGGTCCTATCACAGTGCTCCTTCCAGGGCCCGGCAGCTGACTCGCCTGCCCCTCTCTGGGTGGAAGAGGCGGTGAAGGGTCTCAGGGTCCTGGGAGAGTGGGGAGAGGAAAAGGTCCCATGGCAGGAGAATCCTGAGAGAGGAAGGAACAGAAGGGTTCGGAGCTGCCTGGGGGACCCCAGCTGAGACCACTGAAGTCTGAAGGGAGCCTTATTAGGGAAAGGGTGCAGAATGGAGAAAGATGGCAGACCCAGAGAGAGCCACTTCCAGGCTGGAGATGGTGGGGCATCCTGGTTAAGGGGGGACTCCGGAGCCAGACTAGCATGGGTTTGAACCCTGGCCTTGCCAATCACTAGGTGTATGTCCCTGGGCTAGTCACCTGAACTAAAAGGAGACCCCGGTTTCTTCAGATTGTTGCAAAGAGGAAGCAAGCTACTGCATGGAAAGTGCATGAAATGCATGGTGAGCATTCAGAAGAAGGTGGCTGTTCTTAGTGGAGGAAAGAAAAGGGGAAAGGAACAGAGTGAAAGGTGGGTTGGGCAGCTAGAGGAAGGTTGATGGAAGGCTGTGCTGATGGAACCCCCATTGGCTCAAAGTCTACAGAGACAAAGGGATGAGATGGTGTGGGGAGAGAAGGGCAAGGCCAGCCCTCGGAGCACAGCCCTAGGAGCACAGCCCTGGGAGCATCATGAGGTAGCAGTCCTCAGAGCTGGCCACTGGAAAAGACATCCACCCTTTCCCTCTGCTTCTGCCCCAATCCAGCATCTTCCATGTTGCCAGTTAGGCCACAAACCTGCGAGTCACCTTTGACTCTGTTCTTTCCTCATATTCCACTTTAAATTAGCAAATCATATTGCCTTTACCTTGAAAATGTAGCCAGAATCCTGCAACTTCTAACCACCCAGCCTTCCATTGACGTTGCCTACCTGGACTATTGCAGGAGCTTCCCAAGTGTTCTCCCTGCTTCCAAGTCTCCAGACCTTTCTGGCCCATAGTCTGTTCATAGAGAAGTCAGGGTCAGCCTCCAAAAGCGAAGCCAGAACTCTCCATGGTGCGTGCCCTGTTTTCTTCAGAGAAAACTCCAGACACCTCAGTACCCTCAGCTGTACCCCTCTGCCTCTCCTCCCTCCCTTCTCTCTCCTCCCTCTCCTCCCCACTCCCAAGGCCACACTGGCCTCCTGGCTGCTCCTCCAACTAGCTGAGCAGTCGCCCTTCTCAGGGGCTTTGCACTCACTTAGCCCTCTGCACGGAAGGCTCTTTCCCACTATCTGCGCAGTCCCTCCCTGCTTCATTCAGGTTCCTGACCGCCCTTTATTAAATCGCACTCCCGCCCTCCTTCTCTCTCCCTTCAGCCTAATTTATTTTCCTCCACGTTACCTCCCCACACGTGTCTCTTCGTTCATTTGCTTATTGCCTGCTTATCCTTTAGAAGGAAAGACCCATGAGATCAGGGACTTGGCCTTGTACCTTGCTCTTTCCCCGGTACCTAGAGTAGAATCTCGTGTGTACTTGGTGCTTTATTTATTCATTTATTTATTTACTAATTTGCATGGGTCTCCTGAATCTCAAAAGGGGTATAATGAGTTTCCAAAAAAATGAAATCATTACAGGCAGAATTACGTAAGACACTGCATTCTGGGTATATGTACATGGGGTACATGGGAGAGAGAATCCTAGTGATGTTCTAGAAAAGCCAGGAAGCAGTGTGCTGGGCCGCAGCAGGAGACTGTCTTCAGCTGCCAGTTGTTCCTTTTGTAAGGGAAGTGTGAGAACAGATGCCTCTCTGGCTCTTCCGCATCACTCACTCAGGAAGAATTTGTTGAACACTTACTTATGCCCAACACTGTGCTGGGCCTGGCTAGGACATGCAGAGGAACCCAGCCCATCCTCTCACTCCACCAGGAGGATATAGTCTAGCTGCTCAGCTGGGGCGTCCTCAGTGCGCCTGGGCCATCCGCGGAACAGCCCTTCCTGCTAGCACAGTACCTGGGCTGAGTTGGCGCTCTGTTGAATCTGGTTTGGAACCACCAGCCAGGGGCATGAGGAACATGGGATGAATTTAAGAATAATTCAGTCCTCACACACACGAGGACCTGGTGGGGTGAGGCCCATGCTGGGCACGCAGGCCACACAGACCCCTGCTGTTGGGGTGCTGACAGGCGTGGAAGTACAAGGATTTGGGGATCTGGCAAGTATGGACATATAAGGAGCAGCACGTTTGCATCTGCCTGAGGGCATATCTCACTTCAAATTGCATCTCAGTCATTTCTAACTTGGTTCTAGATTTGGAAGCTGAGAAGGAATAAAAATAGGGATACAGATCCCAAGAGGTTTTGTGCTGATACAAATGTGTTTGAGAAAGTACACTACCACAACCCTCAGATCCAAAATCTACAGCACCTCAGGGAGCGGGGGAATGGCCCACGCTGCCTCCTCCAGGGTTTTCTTTTAACTTAAAAAAAAATCAATAGCCTTTTTTTAAAAAAAGCATTTTTAGATTTACAGGAAAAATTAAGTGAAAATTACAGGGTTGCTTCACACCCCTCACTCTGTACCAATTTCCCATATTACTAACATCTTGGTGTAGTACCACTGATGAGTCAATGTTGACACATTATTATTAACTAAAGGCTATAGTTTACATTAAAACTCACTTTTTGCATTGTATGTTCTGTGGGGTTTGACAAATGCTTAATGACAGGCATGCACCATTACAGTATCATACAGAATAATAGTGTTACTGCCTAAAATCCCCTGTGCTCCACTCTCCAACCTTCCTTCCTTCCCTCTCCCAAATCCCGGGCAACCACGGCTGTTTTTTACTATCTTCGTAGTTTTGTCTTTTCTAGAATGTCATCTAGTTTGAATTACGCAGTCTGTAGTCTTTCCAGGCTAGCTTCTTTCACTTAGCCGTCTCCTCGAGTTTTAAACATGACCTTTCCCCAACTCCCATACACACACACACACACACCCATCCATCCATTCTGCTCATGGAGAAAAGGACCAGCAAAGGAGGAGCCCAGCTCTTTGTGCTGAGACCCACCTGAGCAGAGCCTGCAATGCCATTCCTTTTTCTTCGTTCACTGAACAGGCCTGGCCCTGGTGCTACTGGAGTTTAGCTCAGGCTGGTAAACTGTCAGGAGCTGCCTGTGTTTTGGTTCCACATCTGGAAGTGTCAGCTGTGCAGACCTTCCCATTCCATTCCCTAGGAGACAGGAGGAGCACACGGGCTGTTTGCCTTCCTCCTCCGTAGTTTGTTTTACTTGCTGTGGACCAGCCGTGGGGCAGCGAGCTTCCGCGGGCAGCAGCCCTCCTCCCCACCACATCCTGTGCGGGCTACCTGTCCCCCAGCCTCTCAGGCCGCTGCTCCCCGCCCAGCCCCCAGCAGTGTTTGTGCTGAGCCCTGGGACTGGCTGAGCCCTGAGGCCTGTTTTGTGGTCACTGTGGAGAAAGACTCCCTCAGATGCAAAGAGATGGAGAACATTTCTCCTGCCCAGACATGCTGCTTTCTCCATTCGGCCTCACAAACTAGGATTCTGTGGGAGCTTGATGGCAGGAACCTCAGTGTGCAGTGCACTCAGCAGGCACTCTAGATGGCAAGGCTCTTTGGGGGATAGATAGGTGATAGTGATGGACTTTATAACCAGAGCAGGAGAGACTCCTCCAACCCAACCCCAACGCTGGGCCCCGTTAGGAGAAAGGACGTACACGCGAATGGGGGTCGTGTGGCTCCTCTGGTGGAGCCAGGCTGGAAATTCCCAGGGGCTGGGGAAAGGTGGACTAGGCAGAGGGTTCCAACCCTGGGGAGCAGGGACTGAAGTTTCGCCGCTTCCATTGCTTCCTGTTTGGAATAAACACAGAGCGGAGGCCAGCTGGTACCTCCTCACGCTGACGGACACCAGCCAGGTGTGTCAGAGTTCAGCACGAGGAGGGGGAAGCCTCACCAGCCCCTCGGGAAGTGGACATTCCATGCCGATGACCCAGATCCACACCTCCTCCTCCTCCTCCTCCTCCTCTGCTTTGCTCTCTCTCCCTGGCCTGCCTCCCATCCATGGCCTGACCACAGCTGACAGAGCTCTGGGCCGCCACTCGGTGGCCCTACCTCGCTGTCCCCCTGTAGTGGAGGCTAGTAAGACCTGTCCCAGGCTTGTCACTGAGATGGTGAGCACTAACACAATGGGGAGTTGGAAGCTCTTTTAACTCTTCAGGGGAGACACTCTGTAGGCCAGCGGTCCTGGCTTTTGTTGTTAATGTTGGAATCAGGCTAGGCTTCCTGGGTCTAACTGCAGAGTCTGGGAGGCGTTGATTACTGACCATTGGCCCTTGCCTCGGTTTGTCTGGGGAGGCAGAGGCTAGAACAGCCGACACCTGTGAGTGTGTGTGCCCCGAGTTCCTTACAGGTAAGTCCAACCTTGACCCCAAGTCATCTCCTCACAGCCTGTCTCCGGGAGGTGCAGTGAGAGTCCTGGGAAGGAATCCCAGGCTGGCTTCGCAGGCACATGCCAGGCAGTGTGCATCTAGGGGCGGGGCCCACATTTTCAGAACCAAAAGAGAAATACGTGATCAGACAAATCATTTCTTTTTTCTCTTGATTTTGGGGAGGATGAGTGTCTCAGAAAGACTTTCCTATTTTCCTAAATAGCCTTTATATTTTAAAGTACTAGAGGCCCATTGCAGGAAGATTCCTCTAAGAATAGGGCTTCCTCAGACTATTCCTGCAAGAATAGGGCTTCCTGAGCTGGAGCAAAGCAGAGAAGGAAGCTGCCTTGCTCCTTTCCTTCTCTGCCACTTTGCTCCCTCCCATCTTTGCTGCCTCGCTTCCTCCTGTCTCTGCTGCCTCGCTCTCTTCCTTCTCCACTGTCTCCGCTGCCTCGGCTTTCTTCCCTTCTCCACCACTTCGCTGCCTTCTGCAGCACTTGGCTTCCTTCTACACTGTCTTCAGTCTTTGCTCCGTGCCTGTGTATGCAAACTAACCACCATCTTTGTTGGGTTAATTGGCATATCACTCTGATTGGCTGGTGGGTGTAGTGGAGTGACACCAATTTGCATGTTACTCGTTTATAGGTGTAGATAAGTATAAATATAAATGTGCATTGAAAAAGTTGCCTTCAGTGTAAAGAATGGCATTCCGTACCGCGGGGCCACGCTGAAGGCCAGCCGGGTGGCCGCTTGCTGGAGCGGATGCCCAGAAGGCCAGCGTGGGCCTTGCTCCTTTGGGAGGATCAGCGAGTGCTAGAAGGAGCTCTGATGCGCTGGGTCTTATCTCCGTAGAAACCAGGGTTGGATTCCAGTTTCATCCACCGCCAACCCGCTCCACTGTCCAGCGAAAGCAGGCCTCCGTGGCAGTGGAACAGGGCTCCTCAGTAACGAGGTTCTCTGTGCGCCACGGGTGAGGGGGAGCGCATGCCCGCTGAGGGAACCTCAGGAAGGCAGAAGGAATCTTCCTCGCGCAGGAAGTGCTAACGCCCGCGGCACGGATCGGGGAACGCAATGAAACCTGCTTTCTTCCCACCTCACCTAAGATGAGGTGTGTTCCCCTCCCCGGGCCTGGGAGTTCCGGCCTGTCCCCCTCGTGTGAAGAAGGCCGCCCGCTGAAACTCTGGATCCCTTGTGCCCGGCCTCTCTTCCATCAGCTGGGGTTTCACACTGAGCCGTTTCGGTTATCCAGATGCCCAGCAGGAAGCCTGCGGGGAGCGGCACTGCGCTCGCCCGGCATTTTCCACATGGGCCCAAAGACACGTCCAGTCCATGACATTGAAGGGTGGCCTGCCAGCTGCTCAGCCAGCAGATCCTTGAGCACTGTGCCTCCTGCCCTCGAGACACTCAGATCCAGACCAGGGGGTCATTCCCTGTGGAACTGCATGCCCTTCGTTCTCTCATCAGAAGAGCAGGTGCTGGACGGCACCTTTATCATGATCACGATGATTGTTACTTTGGCTCAGATAAGCTGCTGATGTATAACTATTTCCTGAAAGCCCGTGTTTTTGGAAGATTGGGCTCCTTAGCGTTTTGTCACTTATAATATGTTTGAGAATTTTATAGGTAGAGGCACGGAGGCCCAGAGCAAAGGGCTGGTCTTCCACCTGGGCCTCGGGCCCATGCACGTGGTTGGTTCTGCTGTCGGGGAAATGCCAGCCAGAGCTGGGGACCTGCTGGTGAGATACCTGGGGAGGCCCATCCAGGACAGGGAAGTCCATGAAGGAGGCAGGGGGCCTGGAGGCAGCCCACTGCTCCCAACGCTGAGGCAGAGCCAGGGAGACAGGCCCCTCAGGATCTCTGGCTGCGGCCAGCAGTCTCCTTTCAGGTGTGGGGTGTTCTCTTTGTCCCAACATGGGGGAGCATTTGAAGGTCACAGAGAGGGTACACCACCCTCCCCCACCAGAACCAGAGCACCCACTAAAACTAGCCTGACAGTGCTATTTGGCCTAGCTAAGAAGACACTGGGAAAAGGGACATCTGTAATACTTTCAACAATAAAGATCCTAATTTTTAAAAAAGAAGATGTTGGTTGAGTGGGTGATGGTAGTGATGGTGGAGGGGGCAGTTGGAAGTTGGTGAAGGATTACGGAGGTTTGGGACGATCTTGTTCTAGTTATCCTATTGGGGGAAAATCATTATTATCTGTTATATAAAAACTCAAACACACAAAAGCAGAAAGAAGAGTATCACAAACCCAGTGTATACCTATCACCCAGATTCAACCATTATCAAGGCAGACAGAAGGCCTTTAAAGTACTGCTATGTTTTCATTGCTTACGCTGTGTGTGCCAGATGGGACCGGGATGGCTGCCACCAGGCTACCCTTTGCTAAGAAGTGTGTCCTCCAGTCTCCCCGCCCCTCCTCACAGTGGCCTGGGAAGGACAGACCCCCCTCCCAGGACACTCGGCTCGATTCGCGATGGTTCCACAGGGCACCCAGGTGTGTCTGTGCTGCGCCCTACCCACAGCGATGAGCTGGGGCGATGAGCTGGTAGAGAACGCTTGAACTTTACCCTTGGATTCCCAGAGCCTGGTACGGAGTGGTGTCCAACAAGTGCTTATTGACTGGTAAGGCAAGTGACCCCATGAGGGGTAGGTCCACCTGGGCAGGTGTAAGGACTGTGAGGACTTAGTTCACCATTTGGGGAGAAAACGGGCAAATGGTGGGATTCAGAGCTGAGTAAGAGGCCATCGCCTGAACCCTGCAGAGTCCCGGGTAGGCGAGGTGTTGGGTGTGGTCATTCTGCAGGGCAGGGGCTCCTGGTTTCCCCAGGAGGGAAGCCATCAGCAAGAACGGGAGAGCCGGGTCAGTTCTGCTGTCTCAGGCCTCTGCCTGCCCTGGGTGTGGTGGGACAGGACCCTGAGGACGGCGGCCCCAGCTCCAGACTCGTTTTTCTGGGTGGCCACAAGCAGCCTGTGAGCCACCTGCTTTGCCAGGGCCTGCGTGCCATCCCAAGTGCTGTTTTACTCATTTTGGGGTTGGCAAGGAACAGGCCCTCCAAGTGTGGGGAATGGAGTCTGCTTCCGGCCTTTGCAGCACTGGCAGCTCAGGCTGCTCTGTGTCCCTCTGGGCAGAGGTAAGGGTGAAAGGGGGTGTCTAAGGAACATGAGGGGAGGTGCTGCCAACACTTCCCCTTAGATCTGACCTTGCGTGGAGCCAGCCATCAGGGTCCTTGGGCAGGACACGGCAGACCTCAGGGCCCCTCCTACTCCCTGCCTGGACTTTTTCAGTTAAAACTTCCAGTCCTGTCCTCCCCTCCCATACTCGCACGATGTGTGTGTGTGTGTGTGTGTGTGAGTGTTTTAATTTTTATTCTTGGCAGGAGTTAAGACACAAAATGGATTTGGAAGGAGATGAAACCAGTCTGGTACATGTTGGGCAGTGGCAGCCTCATTCCTGGAGTGGGAGGGCCGAAGAGCAGGGAGGGGCTGAATGGGTCCCAAGTCTGTAGGTGGGGGTGGGGAGCTGTCTCCTCCGCAGGAGGGACCCAACTGAAAACGGGCTCCTTAGGGAAGGAAGGCTGAAGTAGAGGCTGAGCTGCTAACCCTTTGGGTTGTCAAAAAGCCATCGAGTGATGGCAAAGCCCTCTGGTGTGAGGTGATCAGCGGACCTGGGACCCCTGGATGGCCCACACCTGCCTCACTCCCCAGCCCGGCGGTCCCTGAGCCCCTGCAGATCTCCTGGCTTTGTTAAGGAAATCGCTGATGGCATTTCAGGTTTTGATGTGTGAGCCTTAAATGTGCATATGCTTGGGAAACCTCTAGGCTCCCACTAACCTCCCAGAAGTTGGTGGCCCCAGTCAGAGGGGTGATGGGTCCAGGGACCTGTTTTGTGTTTCCTTTGCTGCTGTTGGGACTGTTGGGCCTGCGGTGGCTTCTGCTTGGGGTTTTTGTTTTTATTTTTATGTGAACAGGAGAAAACGAGGAATCTGAAAGCTCAGAAAATATCTAGGGAAATCTGAGAGAAGCTTTGAGAAAATGTTTTATTCCTTAAAATAAATGTGTGAAACTAGAAATAATATAGCTTTAAGAATGGTAAGAATTTCTTCAAAATAATATAGTCGGGACCATTTTTATGCAAAACTCTCTGTTGCAACCATGGTATCCGATGCAATCAGGGCATGTCTGGCAGAGGTAGACATTCCTAATCAAAATGACCCCAGGTCCCCGGCAGAGGCACCCCATGCTGCTTCCCAACCCTGGCGACACATCACGGTTTCCAGGAAAGAATTTTAAAAACACTGATTGATGCCTGCGCCCCACCTCCAGAGGTTGTAACTTCATTTGCCTGCGGGGCTGCCCAAGCACTGGTGTGCTTTTGTGTCCACAGATGATTCTTCTATGCAGCCAGTTAAGAACCTACCTTCTAATCCTTGTATAAGAACAAAAGGAAGACGAGAGAGGCCAGATTCAGAAATGGAAGAATCTTATTGTCTCTTATACGTGCTGGTGCATATAACTTGAATCCAGCCTCAAAGTTCTGCTGCCAACTTTTGGGTGGAATTTCAGAACTCGGACCTCAGGACTGACTCTGGGTGGGGTGGGAAACAGCACATCTTCCGGAGCTGGACGCACTGTGCATTGGGGTCTTGCCAACCCAAGCCCTTCTGAAATATGGTAGCTAGAACATGACTCCAGTTCAGACTGACTGTTGTTTCCAGGCTCAGTTCCTTTGTTAGAAAACAGGTCATTGTGTATCTGCTTGGATCTACCCAAGGACACCAAGAGACAGGGGAAGCAGGCAGCCCCGGCTTTGAGTCCTTTGCTTGAACAGGATGCTTCACCTCTGTAAGCCTCAGTTTCTGCATCTGTAAAATGGGGACGACAATGCTACCTACTTCACAGAGTTGTTTAGAGGTGAGACAAGACACTGCATGAATTGTCTCACACACAGTAACTCAGCAGATGGTCAAATTCTTTGTTTTATGCTACAATCGATTATTTCTTCCAGTTCTCAATATTTGCCTTAGTTTCACATTGTGACAAAACCTAGTATGTTACAGTCACTAAATTTCCATGGCTTTTAATTATATTTACAAATCAGTTAAATTAGAAAGTTACTAATTTAGCAGGAAAAAAGGCAGTCTTTAAATGTTAATATGCCCAACATGATAATTTCAGCAAACCAAGTACTTGACAAATATTTTATACAACTTACTTGACAAAGTAATTTGATTTGTAAAGGTTATTAACAGAATATTAAATGTCTTTTCATTTTTTCTAAAACACTTCTTATTTTGTGGAAGCAGCAAAGTCTTGGAATTGGGGGAGGTGTTTGTCATAATCCAGAGCAGCTGAATGTTAGAGAAGAGACACAGGAAAACGTTCAGATGGGATAATGGGCAATGAGTGACGCTTTTCTGGCCCAGGGGCTTGTTGGGAAATACGGCCGTCATGCCTATGGGAAGTTAGAATAGTGTGTGACGACATAACATTTGGGGATAGCTTCTTTTTTTTTCCTTTCAATTTGCCTTTTTAATTACATAAGTGATAACATACCCACTTTGAATATTTCTGAAATGTTTAATATAAAAGTACAAATCCCCTAATCTTCAGAAATAGCTGACGTTAACACTTAAGTGTTTCTTGATATTTTCCTATGACAATCCAAATAACTATATACCACGTATTGATATGTAATTTTTTATTTGCAAAAATGGGATCGTGCTGTTTTACAAACTGCTTTTGGGATATTCTCCAGGAACCTCTTAGGCCACCATTTCCCGAAGTGTATTTGATGAAACTCCCCTCACTAATGGTCCTCTGAGAAAAAAGAGTAGTGTGGTCAAGTAAGTCCAGGCCTGTGGTTAGGTGAGTCCAGGCCTGTGGTTAGGTGAGTTCAGGCTTCAGTGCATACGCTGTCCCCCTGTTGGTGATTCATGATGCAAAATCGCATTTTAAAGGCTCTGAAAAGGCCTGCAGTGAAAAAATCTAATTAGCTTCTCTCAGCATTGCATTTCCTGAAATTGTTTTTGTTAGCACATTTTAACATCCTGTGGACTTTTAGAAGTATTCCTTTTTTAAAATATGCTTTTATTGATTTTTCTAGAGAGAGGGGAAGGGATAGAGAGATAGAAACTTCTGTGAGAGAGAGACATTGGCCAGCTGCCTCCTGCACACCTCCCACTGGGGATTCAGCCTACAACCCGGACATGTGCCCGGGAATCGACAGGGAATCGAACTGGGACCTCTCGGTTCAAAGGTCAATGGTCAACCACTGAGCCACACAGGCCAGGCTAGAACCACTGTTGGGCATTCCTCACTCACCTCCCTTCCACCTCCTCCTCCACCTGTAGTAGCCTTGTGGGTTAGGCAGGGGGAATAAATTCTCATGTATTCATTTAATCAACAGATATGTACTGCAGTCCTACTATGTGCCAAGCACTGTGATGTGACAGATGCTGGGGCTACAATAATGAGCAAGATAGCAGGCTCTCTGCACTCAGAGATGCGCTTCCCTGCAGCACTGTTCCGTGTTAGTTATAGGCAGGATGGGTTGCACCTGGGAAAGGCAGATCTCAGCAGGGGACCCTCTGCAGCTGGTGGGGCCAGGAGCAGTGGGTAGGATTATCCCTGCTCCTCTGCTCCTGACCCTCCCTCCTCAGCCTGTCCCCACACTTTGCTCCTGCTATAAATAGAGGTGCTGGCAAGCGTCCACGTGTTTGTTTTCCCTGCGTGTGCCCGCCCGTGCACCCAGGCCACTGCGCTTCACACGTCGGGAAGAGCTAACAGGAGTTGGGGGCTTCCAGCAGAAGGCAGAGGCTGACAGACGGACTGGAGCATGCTTCAGGCTTCCAAATTGGTATTTATTTTAAGTTTTAGTTGGTTTAAAAGAGCTTTGTAATTGAGAAAGATTGAGGGTGGGTGGGGGACGAAATGTGTATATTTAGGGGTCAGGGAGGTGGTGAAGAAAGTGTGTTTGTATGAGGTCAGATGGGAAAGAAAGTAAACTGTCATGATCGCAGAGCACACTTCCCAGCTGGAGCTGGAGCGGATTGCCGTGAGCACACACAGGCCTGCACGTGTGCGTGTCTGCGTCCGAGAGGCAGTGAGGCCCAGCGCAGGAAGCCTGGACGGCCCAGGTGGGGTGTCTGGCCTTTTCTCTAACCTCTTTTGTTGAAACACCAGGAATAAATCTACAATAAGGATCAGACTACGCGGTGCTCCTAACAGTAACCCTGAAGGGGGCTATTCAAATGAGATGCACGGCTGTCCTTTATTGAACAGCTGCTTTGTGCCTTCGTGCCGTCATCACGCTGGACGTTGACTAATGTAATCTGTGTTCCTTCCACATCCCTGTGAGGCAGGTGGTGGTGTCCTCTGTTGGTGGGGTAGCTCCTGAAGGCCCGGTGAGGTTTCTCGCTTGCAGGAGAGTCTAGGAGAGGTATGGTCCCTTCAGCGCAGTCACACACCAGCTCCTGGGCTGCTTTCTTCAGCAGTTCCGTCATGTTACCCCAAGGCTTAGCTTTTCACTTGAATGCTTCAGATTTCCTGCCCGCATGCATGAGCCTGTTGGGGTTGGAGTGTGGGTGCTGGCGTGCTGGGGTTAGAGGCAGTTTTGCCCGACATTTGAATCAGCCCCAGAACCAGACAGGCAGGAAGCGGCAGCCTGACCTCCATTCATTCTGGGTCCCAGCACCTGAGACTGGTTCTGAGTCATGCGGAGGGTGAGGGGGTGGGCCTGGTGCCATTGGCAGCTTAAGCACCATGAGGAAGGGGCATAGCAAATAACTGCAGGTGACAGCCTAATTGGAATTGGTGGTCATTGTGTGACCTAGCAGAGTACGTCAAAGTAAGTCTTTAACCCCCAAAGCATCCTAAATGCCCAACTTGCACTAAGAAAAAGCTCCCTTTTTTACTATGTGACTACAGCTCCCGCTCGGCTCAGCTCTGCCATGACCTTTCACCTTTGTGTCTCAGGCCCTTATTTGTTCACTCACAGGAATTTGCTGAATTAATGAGAACTGTTAGGGCTAACCATGCGCTTGTGAGTAAGATCATCGCCGTTCCCAATCCCTGCAGCCCTTGGCCTAGCAGCCCGGCCAACTGTGATAATTCCTGTGATGGTGCACCCCGGGGGACAGGCAGGTCTGCGGGGACAGAGCTGGGCCCTACCCGCTGCCTCGAAGAGAGCAGGTGCTGGGACTGCCTCTCCACACTCCTTCCCTGCCACCCCGGCTTGGATGCTCCAGCAGGGAGAGCTGTGTCCTCCTGCCTCCTCCCCTGAAGGGGAACCTAAGCATCCCGGAGGGAGAGGGAGACCGGGAGGAGCCGGCAGACACATCGCCTTCCTCCTGCTCACGTTCTGCTTTGCAGTGAGAGCCACCCAGACTTCCAGGGCCAGACAAGGTTCGGCTGGGAAGTGATGCTGGAGGTCGGTCTTCACAGCTTAGCAAACATTCATTGAGTATCTACCCTGTGTCCAGGAGAGAGACCTGCTAACAAGCAAGTTATTATATAGTGAGGAGTGACGGCGACATAGCTGAGGCCTCGGAGGCCCTCAGAGGCTCCTGTTCACTGCTGCCTTTTTCCTGCCTTCACTGATGTTCTTGGGTGAGTCTCCCAGGACTTTGCGAGGGAGGAACCTGGGCGACAGGAGGGTGCGTTTAGGCCTTGTGAAAGGGCTGTGTCGGAGGACCGGCCTGTGCCGAGCGGCGTGTGCCCCATGAGTGTGCCCCAGCGTGTGGCACGTTCATTTTGTGATTCCTCTGAAGCCTTCCCTAGTGGTCTGGTTCCTTGCCTGCACTTGGTAAAACCTGCAGTTTATCTTTGACTTTGATCTTTCCTCGAGGCCGTGCCGCATTTTAATTTCGGTGCAATAGAAAGGTGTGTCGGAGCTGCACGCTGCCTAGGTTCCAAGGTCTTCAAGGACGGGAAACTGCGCCTCGCCCTCCTCCACGTCCCCGCCCCGTGCTGTGCCGAGCATGGATGATCGGGGAAAATGCCTCCCCTTTGGTTGTGTGTATGTTACATCCCAGATGCTTGCTACCTGGGATAATACACCTGTTTCCTCCCATTGCTTTCTGTGAGCTCTGCCGGGTGGCCGTGTCTAGACTAGCCAGGCGTGTGTTCATGCAGGGATCGCAAGTGGGATCGGTTTCCTTTGCCCCCAGAGACGGGACTGTAAGCTGCTGGGAGCTGCCTGAAGTGCTGCTCCGGCCCTGGGTCAGTTGTGCTTCTGGACCTTATTTGTGCTGCTACCACTCGAATGAATTCCGTTTGCCGGTGGACCTTTTGTTAACCGTGAGCACCGGAGTGCCCGGCAGTGCGTGCCCGTTTCCTTTGGGGTCTCTGTTAGCATTTTACTTCATGGTGTACCTGTTGGAGGTAGCCCCGGCCAGAGGCTGTCATTGGAAACAGGTGAGTGGGAGAGAGCAGGTGGATTGGATGAGGCTTTGCACCTTCACTGATGAAGTCGGAGGCGAGCTCCTTTCGGGGCTGAGAGTGGGGGTCAGGGGCAGATTGGGGTTTGTTTTCCTTTCTATACACACTTCGTAACTTCTTGTCCCAGATGACCTACTGCTTGATGGGACCTTTCCTCTTTCTCTCCAAACAAGTAGAGGCACTATGGAGAAATTATGATTGTTATCATCATCAAGTGAGTGTGGAGAGGGCGTACACGGGGTGGGGGTTGGTGGTGGGGAGAGGTTATTGGCTTAAGTGATATAAATGTTGACTAGTGTTGGATGGAAATTGAGAGGCTAGAGATTGAGTCTTGCCACAAACTTGGGAACACTGTGTAGCGCTCTCCAGAGACTCCTGTCCCTGGACTACTTTGAGGGGGTTCCTGCTTTCTGTCAACAAATATTTCTTGAACTTTTGATGCATGTGTGTAGGGCAACAGAACCAGGCCGTTGTTTAATTTTGTACAGTTTATAAGGAACACTGGGCAGAGAGATGCTATCATATGTGTCTGGAGTTGTAAAAATGCAACGTGCCTTTGTCTTAAGCAGCGGTTTTCAACCTGTGGGGCACAACTCCTTTAGGGGTCGAATGACCCTTTCACAGGGGTCACCTAAATACATCCTGCATATCAGATATATACATTGTGATTCACAACAGTAGCAGCATTACAGTTATGAAGTAGCAAGGAAAATAACTTTATGGTTGGGGGTCACCACAACATGAGGAACTGTATTAAAGAGTCGCGGCATTAGGAAGGTTGAGAACCACTCTTAAGGGACATTAAAAGCACACCAGGTGGCAATGCCCCATGTGAAATTAGACCTCAAGTGAACAGCTCATAGTCAAGTTCCATGATACCTGTTTCCCCAAATGGCATCACTGCTATGTGCCAGGCTGCTTTCACGTGTAATCCTGTTAACTCTTTTAAGCAGCTCTGCAAAACAGGTGTATCGTTCTCGTTTTACAGAGTAAACCGAAACTCAGATTCGGTGACTTGCCCAAAGCCAGTCACTTTCCCGGGTGGAAGTGGCGGAGCTCACTGTCACTCAGCAGAGAACGATATCTATAACAGCAATTTGAAATATGTCCTAAAATTCTTACGTGATAAAGCACCAAAGAAGCGTTTTTGTTAATCGCTTTCCCCACCTGTAAAGTGGGACAGTAATGCTCCCTGGGCTGTGAAGATGAAAGTGACAATGTATGGTAAGCCCCTAGCACTGGGCATGGCACATAGGAGGTGCTCTCTGCTCTTATCCCTCCTACCCTCCCCTGCTCTCTCTCATTCAGCAGTTTTCTTATTTCTCCTTCTCCCACCCTTCTCTACTTGCCTCCTCCCACCCTGGCTGAAAGCTCAGGTCCACGCTGGCCAGGTGATAACCTAAGTATGGTATAGTCCTAGGTTAGACTGCCCAGTCCAGTGGCTGCAGGAAGCCCCAAGTCTCAAGCTTAGTTGGATGTTTGTTCTGGGAGAAAACATAAGAAGGAAAACAAAAAAAGGTCCTTGAATGAAACCCCAAACCATAGGAGCACCTGCAGGGACACTGCCCTCCCTCAGGCCACTAGGCCCCTCCTTCCAGGGCTGCCTATACTGATCGAGGTGCCATTTGGTTTTGCAAAATAAAAGCCACATTTACAGTCATTTCCTTCTAGGAAACCCCTTCCCCCAGGTCCCCACTGATAGCAGTGTGTCTCCATGTGCCCCTCCTGTATGTCCGTGGTTCAGGTTAACATCTCTTCTGAACCCTGAATTTCTAATATGAACAAATCCTTCAGTTCAGCAGACACTGAGCCCCCAAGGTGTGCCCAGGCTTTTTGAGGTGCTAGGTTGACACATCCCTGCTTTTAGGAAGTTCATAGTGGAGGTAAGAGGGAACAGGTAAGGGGCCCATTGCAGACATGTGGTCAGAACTGACAGTCATGGAAATGTGGGAGGTCTGCAAGGTGCTGTGGAAACAGGCATGAGGAGCAGTCCCGGGAGCAGCAGAGTTCCTCTGATGGGATGGAGGGTGAAGGAGAAGATGGTCCTGGTAGAAGGAAGAGAAGGCGTGAAAATGCCATGTGCCCAGACTTGAGGGCTTTTGGGAAGAAGACATGGGGAAGGTGGACTGCAGCCAGTTTCAAAGAACACGGAGGGTTGTGCAAAGGAGTTAGAACTTTATTCACTAGTGGCCTGATGCATGAAATTGGTGCACATTAAAAGGGAATTAATTAGAGGAAATATTTTAATATTGCTATTTGCGCTTTCTCTATAATAGAAATGTCACAGATGAAAGAAAATTAGTAAAATGTATATGAAAATATTCCGCCTGTCAGAGTCTGGGATGCACCGCAGGACCCAGAGTCAAGACCTTGCTCACCTGTGCACACCTCGAAATCACACAAGACCCAGACCCAGCCAGTCCTACCCCCATTGGGCACAGTTCAGACCTGGTGGGTCTCAACCCCGTCAAGCCCCGCCAGGTGGGGGGCGGGGGCGCAGCCTCAGGTCCCTGCTGATCACTCCTTACTGCTCATTACAGGAACCCCACCTCTGCTTGGGCACAGCCATCTTGTGATGGTGTGATGGCATGAGGGTTAATTTGCATATTACCTCTTTATTATTTATTCACACTTAGTTGAGGAGTAAACAAAGGGGGTCTGTTAGCTTATTTGCTTGTCTGTTTTTAACTTATCTCAAAAGGGGGGAAAATCATTCATAATTCTTCCACATTTTGAAATCCCCTGCTTTTATTTGTTTTATATTCCTTACTAGGTCTCACTCAGCTGCTTACCTGCTTTTTACAAAATGAGATCTATGGTTTTTTTTCCTTAACATCTTTTAAACATTTTTCATGTTGCCACTTGATCTTTATGATTATCATGTCTAATGGCTGCTTACTGGTTCAGTTATTATGCCATGATTTCCTTAAAGAAGTATGCTAGAGTGAAAAGATAAGGGGTTTAAAGTCAAGTGGACGTGGTTCAGATCCTGGCTCTGATCTGCCATCTGTGTGATCTTGGACAGACTCGTCACCCTGGCTTTCATGTCTTCACTTAATAGAATGGGTTGGTCGTGTGCCTACCTTACAGGGACATTGTGAGAAGTCCCTCAAATGAGCTAAATTGTGGGTCATGCCCTGCAGGAGGTGCTTGCTCAGTGAATGGTAGCTGCCCACTTATAATTTCTACTGCTTGGTTGTGCTTGCTGTTCTAGAAAGAAGGTAGGTGGCAATGTGGAGGCTGAGTAGATGGGGAGAGAAGAGAGACAGGGAGCCAGTTTGAGGGCACTGGACCTACACTGTCCAGTCCCCTAGCCACAAGCACCTGAAATGTGGCTGGCCTGAATGGGGATGTGTAGCAGATGTAAACACTACATTTAGAAGACTTAATATGAAACAAAATATAAGAGGCCCTGACTAATAATTTTTGTATTGATTACATGTTGAGATGATAATATTTTAGATGTATTGTGTTAAAATATATTTAAATTGTTTTCACTTGTGTTTTAAATGTGGCTTCTAGACATTTTTAAATGATATGCGTGGATTTTGCATTGCATTGTGTCTCTCTGGCTGCTGACACCAGAGTGAGCGACCACGCAACTGACCCGATCATGGGGTGGGGAAATGGGACAGAGTGGGGAGCCAGGAGACAGGGTTGAGTCCAAGTGTGGGCAGCTGAGTGGGAGGTGATTATCGGCATCGTTTTACGGACGACGAGAGTAGATGAGTTCATGTATGCGTTTTTATAAGCAGGTCATTCGTGGGCATTCTCAGCAGTGAAATGAAAGGCAGGCATTTGGTCCAGACCAGAGTAGCTGTCCCTGCTTCTTTAAGGGTTAGCCATCCTGGCTCTCACCCACGCGGTGCACATCGGAGGTAAGATTGCTGACCGAGTGCTGGCTGCAGGGAAGGCTGGGAAGAGCTCGGCTGTGCTGGCGCTGGCAGTGGAGCCTCAGGTATCCCCACTCGCTCCCGTGGGGCACTCCTCTGTGACACATGCAGCATGCTGGGGTCGAAACAGCTGGGAATAGACTCCACAGAAAGAAGGAGAGGAGGGAAGAGGGGGAAGGGAAGGCGTCTCCTGCTGGGAGGCTCAGTGCTGCCAGCCGTGTAGGACCCTGCTCGGGTGTATGTCTGCTCCGCTTTGAAACTCTCAGGGAGGAGGCGTTGCTGCTTTTGTGAGTCCCTAACAGATGTCGGTGGAGATGGTGCTGAGGCCGGTTTCTGGGTGGCATTTCAGATAACCAAGTGATCTTTAGGTTTCAGAGCCAGGAACTGACGCTGCACCTGGCTCTGGAGAGTCCACGCCACCATCTCCTGCAGGGTTGGTTGGGTATAGATAGGGCCCTAAAATCAAGATGAAAAACAGAAGCAAAGAAAAATTATAAGAACTTGCATATACTTGCCTACAGTTGGTTCCCCTGGGATGAATTTAGGAAACCGGATTTATGATGCATCCCAGTGAGGTTAAGGCCAAGGAGGTGGGACGCATCACCTTTGGAGAGCAGAAAACCAACCAGAGTGCATAGGATCTGCTTGGTGTGAGCGGGTTCATCTGACCTAGGCTGCCTGGCCTTGGCCTAGGACAAGGTAGATAACGAAAGGCCTCTGCAACAGACACTGGCATCACTGAGGCAGGGGGCACTGTCTTTCTGCTAAAGCCACTGCCACCCATCTGAACCCTGGCAGCAGCTGGCAGTCGGGGGAGTGTCAGGCTCCTGGCCAGCAGTAGTGAAACTACAGGAGCGTGGATATGATTTGTCCCGAAACCCCTCGTGGAGCTCTTCCTGTGCACTGGACACCATGCGGGTAAATTTTCAGCTGTGGTAGCTTTTGTTTTCCCTCCTATTCTCAATTTGTGATTTTTACCGTCACCGAACGGAACCAATAGCTTTGTTTCACAACTTAGAAAACGGGTTCTTCCTTCCTTGAGGAATTCCTTAGTATCTCAGTTACCAATTTTACTCTTTCTGAGAAGTTGGGAGAAATGGGTTCCATTCCCTTCCCACATTTTCTGCCCTCTTTCCCTTTTGAGCCCTGGAGATATACTCCTGAATAGGCTTCATCCCCTGGGCAGCCCACTCAGCGCAGATGCCCTGTGTCCTTGGTTTGGCCGTGGCACACCACAGCTGTCAACCACAGCTGGCACACCTTCCTCCACTACAGCTCAGCCAGAGGAGGGAAAGGGCCCAACCTAGATATTTATTTATAAAGTGGTTTCATCCCATTGCAACACCTGTGACTTCAGAGCCATTGGCCTGACACCTAGGGGAGGTAGGTGGCACTGGCTTTTGTGACCTGCCCTTGACTGGGACTAGAGATGGTGTTGGGATATCCAGGCATAGGTGGCTGAGTAAATATGAAGGCGGCCCATACCCACCTGCCACACTCTTGCACATGCACACTCGTACAGAGCCACACACTCCATGCCCTGAGCTGATGCACATGCCACTCTGCCCTCCTGAAGCTCTCCCTTCTCACCTCTCCCCACCAGCCTCACCCCCAGCCCAACACCACCGTCACCTTCCTCACTCCTAACCCCCAACTCCACCTGCCTGCTGGCCCAGGCTTCTCCAGGTTACTGCTCTCTTTGGTCCTGCTCTTTTTGGTCCTGCTCTTTTTGAAAGGAAGAAAGAAAGAAAAAGGGAGGAAAAACAGAAAGAAAGAGGGAAACAGAAGAATGAAACAGGACCGAAGGGGCAGTGGTGCCTGAGCGAGCTCACTGCATTACAATGAATATGGACTCTATTAAGCTCCGTTCTGCCTGTTAGTGTTTCCCTGGGCAACACAGCCCCCATATGGCAAGCATGCAGCAGATTAGGGTAGGCCCCTGGGCCTCATTGAAGGCCGGAGGCTTGACTGGCAGTTGAACCCCCATCCCAACTCCCCCTACTCCTCACACTTGACACTGCCTGTGTTTATCTAAAGCAAGGAGGGGGGGGCCATTTGGAAGGTTTTTGTCCAGCTCTGAGGGAAGGGGAGAGGGGGCTGGAGCTGGGTGGGGAGAAGGGAGGCTGAGGGGAAGGGGTGGAGGTGGGGTGGAAAGGGGACAGCAGCAGGGAAGGCTTCATAAATATTCAAGAGGAGCGTGAATGGAGGGAGAAATAAAGCAGATGGAATTCGTGTTAAAGAACAGCACAATCGCGCTGTTTTGAGCCCTCCAAAAACAAAACACAAAAAGCAAAGGGAATGCCTTCTAGGAGAGCAGGAGCTGCGTTTATCCAATTAGCAGGGTTGTCAAATTGAATTTATATGCAATAGGGTGGGGGATTGAGAAGGGGTGTAGAAGAAAGGAAATGGTTTTCCTTTTCTCTCTTTTTCCCATTTAGCAATAAAGGTTTGTGTCTCCCTCCTGCTCCACGCAGTAGATTTATTAAAAATCTCTTTAAAGAAATAAGGCTATTTTCAGGGAGGGGTAAGTGAGGCAAAGAAATGAGACTGCCCACTAGCTTCTTCCTCAAGTGGCTGAGGTGGGAAAATTCCAGAGAGCAGGCCTTCCCTTCACTGGAGGCCGAGGGCACTTCCCTCTGTGGGCGATCCTCCGGAGCCCCACCCCCTCACCTGAGTGGAAATAGGCTCTGTCCATGTTTGTCAGCAGCTGGTTGTCAATATTGGCCGCACACAGTGGGAATCAGAAGCCCAGGCATTACTAATGTCACCTTGACCATATATCCCCTTCTCAAAAACCATGCAAGACCCCCATCTCCTATGGCATGGAGTTCAAGCTCCTTTTCCTCCTCTTCCGCCTGGTCCAACCTCATAGTCCTCCCTCGCCTCCTGTCATTCTTCTAGAATAGTCTCCAAAGTGGGCTGCAAGCTGCTGACAGGGGAAATACAAGAAATTCCGCCCTAGAAGAACATACTAGAGGCTCTTAATGTTTGTTTCCATCTCAAAAAGGCACAGGAAAGAAACCAAGCTTTCCTGATGTTTAATATCAGGATAGACAATGGTACCTTCAGCCCGCGTGTCAGGCAAACAGTGCCAGGAGACCTGCACACGCGGAGGGCCGGCTGTGGGGACCTCGCTGCCCGTTCATGCACTCCTCACTTTTCCTGGTCTCCGTTAAGTGGATTTACAGATTATATTATTTAGTGTTAACTAAACTAACAATCACAAAAGGACAAGTGGCTTAAAGAGATGCTACAAAGAAGCTGGGTTGCAAAGCACGCTGATAATCCAAGCGCAGGCAAACAGGAGGAGATGGCAGGGCTGCCCCTTTTCAAGCCACATTAGGAAGCAAAAATAATGGTAATGGGATCACTTCTGATGAGAAGTCACCAAATAATTAGCATTCACGCTGAGCGTTTGAAAGAGATTACATCCATGTTATTAGCGATGAGCCTAGGCCTAAGGAGGCATGCAGTGTTAGCTTAATGATGTTATAAAACAACCGTGGTTAACGAGTCATTAAAATACGGTTTCACTTTTACCTCCTCCCTTTTACATTTGAGTTCAGCAGTACCTGCATCGGATGTATAAGTAGATATACATGCATAAGGGATATTTGCCCAGACTATTTTACTCACGGTAGCAAGATCAGGAAATCTGGAGACCACTGTGCAAGACAAGCAGCCAAACTGCTTGGTGCTCCTCCCACCCCAACACCTGCATTCCCACCAGACGGCGTCACCTTCCTGCAGTGCCATTCGGCTCCTCGCGCCTGCACCTGCGTATTCCAAAAGGCCCCATGGCAAACCCTGGATCCAGAAAACCTTTCCTGAGAACTCAGAATTGAAAACGCTCTCCTCCCTCTGCTCTTATTTGCTATTTCCCTTTTGTGGTGATCCGTGAAGATACTAAAGATGCGACAGGAGAGTAATCCCGAAACTTTAGAGGTTTTGTGCAACAAAAGATTGCGCTGCCTTCTTCCATCTCGTGACCGTGCCCTCTTGCAACCTGTGACCTGTGACCCTGGGACAGGAGAAGGGAGACACGAAAGCCACTCTCTAGTTCTCCAGCTCCTAACTGCCTTGGTCTGGAAGTGACACTGACACGCTCACTTACACTTCATTGGCCGGCACTGGTCGCAGGGCCCTGGGCTCGCGGCAGAGGAGGCTGGGAAACGAGGCGCTTAGGGATGTTGGCTGAGCTCGCTGACGAAATCCACTTTCTATGACCATGCCCTGCGTACTTGTCTTACATGTAGTAGATTGCAATAATATTTTTTTTTCCAAATAAGAAAATCAAACTATACCGTTTTTAAATAGGAGACTCACACACAAAATTTGGATAAGGAATAAGCTGGACGTATGAAGGCTATTTCAGACTTAAGAACCTAAAAACAATTGTTATTCTGCCCTGGTTGACATCAGAGAGGTCTGGGTAGATGCTCCAGGGACCTCTCTAGAACTGTGCCGTCCATGGTAAGTGAACATGTCCTGTGTCCCTTCTGGAGCAAGGCAGGTAAGAGCTAGAGACCTAGACCCAGGGGTGACCGCTAGCCCCATGTGGCCACGGAAATTAAAATTTAGAATGCCATTCCTCAGTCACATTAGCTGTAGTTTAGGGATTTAATAGCTGCAAGTGGCTAGGGCTCCCGAGCATTTTGCACAGCACAGATGCAGAGCATCTTCGTCAGTGCAGACCATTCCGTTGGAGGAGTTTGTGGAAGGAGCAGTGAGATTAGGGTGTAAATGGTAAAAGGATGACAGTGACCACACAGATAGTTACTGTGATGGGTAATGATGCAGGTAACATTATTTTTATGCATAAGAAAGTAAGTTCAGAAACACTGTAAACTGAGTTTGAAAAGCAGTTCCAGCAGTTGGCTAACCCGACCCCAGGGAGGCAGTGTGAGGCTAGTGGGAAGAGCACTGGCCCAGAGGAAGACCTACCTTGGACCCCTGTGTCTCCTTCCTGATCAGCTGGGACACCATCTGCAAATCACTCTCTTTCCTTAGATCACTCAATACCCATGAGCTATGACTGTGTTTTCTCCGAGAGTCCCTCCTAATTTAGAAAGCTTCCCTTTAATCAGGTCTGTGGATACAATTTTTAAAGTAAGAATGACTTTAAAAATATGTTTTTATTTATTTCAGAGTAGAAGGGAGAGGGAGAGAGAGATAGAAACTCATTGGTGGGAGAGAATCACTGATCTGCTGCCTCCTGTGCACCCCACCCTGGGGATCCAGCCTGCAACCCGGGCATGTGCCCTGACCGGAAATTGCACCTCGACCTCCTGGTTCATAGGTCATTGCTCACCCACTGAGCCATGCCAGCCACGCAATAAAAATGACTTTTTAAATCCTGCTCCTAAGTCTATCGAAACTCACATGTCCAGCCCTCTGAGAATTCACTCATTTCCCCAGCATTTCCCCCACTGCCACTCCTGTGTGCAGGAACACTCCCTCTTTCTTGAGGCAGAGGGTGGGGGTGGGGCTGCCTGCACTCAGCAGTCACGCTGCCCCTTGGCATGACCACCTGAGAGGAAATCTCTGTGCTTCCCAAGGTGGTGGGGAAGGTGGATTCCACTGTGGACTTTGGGCACGTGCAAAAAATGCAATCCGGGCTTAAAATGTTCCTTTTCTTAACGTAGCGAGCCCCTCCCAGCCAGGGAACAAAAATTTTGTCCGATCTGTTTCTTGCCACTGAATGTTTCAGCTCTTCTTGTCTGTAGGTCACGGGTCATCCAAAGCTGTGTTTTGTGTGTTAGCCACAGAGTTCCCCCTTTCTGAGAGAGCAGCACGGCCCGTGTGGGTCGCGATGGCCCCTGAACTGTAGTCTCACTCCCACTCCAGCCAGCCAGCCACCCTCTGGGGAAGTTGGAGCTGACCACCTCCTGCCCATGATCAGCTCTCAGTTGTTTGTGACTTTCTTGCAAAATAAATACTGAGGCTATAATTTCTCATGCTCGTTCTCAACCTCAGAAGTGTATTCTGTTGTTAGAAAGTTCAAAAACGTCTGCTTAGAGGAGCTTGTATCAGTGGGAACACATTTGTCAGCAGTTAAACTCAGACATGTTGGATGCTTCATGTCCAAATAACCCTTTAAAAAGCAAGTACGTAAGCCTCAGTGAGGAATTCATGTCAAGAATTCATTTCCCCTTCTCTCTGCTTTTGGATTCTTTTTTTTTTTTTTTTTAAATATATTTTATTGATTTTTCACAGAGAGGAAGGGAGAGGGATAGAGAGTTAGAAACATCGATGAGAGAGAAACATCGATCAGCTGCCTCCTGCACGCCTCCCACTGGGGATGTGCCCACAACCAACGTACATGCCCTTGACCGGAATCGAACCTGGGACCCTTCAGTCCGCAGGCCGAGGCTCCGTCCACTGAGCCAAACCAGTCAGGGCTGCTTTTGGATTCTTGATCTCTCCTCTTTTTCTGAGAAGTTGCGTAGAAAATAAGGATCTGGATAAACCTTGCTTTGCTGAGAAAAATACCAGGCCTTACTGTTGCCTTCACCCAACTTTGAAATTATGCCTTGATCATTTCTCAGTGGGGCAGGATTTCACTGCAGATCGTACTCCAATTAACCTTACTGGCCTTTTTTTTACTCGTTAAAGCAACGTGCTCAGAAATCTGTCTTTTTGACAGATTTCTAGACCAAACTCACTGGGTACCCCAGTTCAGGAAGTAACCCCGTTTCCCAGCTGTTAAATAAGCTGCATCGTGGTTACAGGGACCCCTGCCCGGTCCCATATGTGTGTCACAGCAGGAAGGAAACCTCCCAGTGTCCTGCTTTGGGGTCATTAAATGATACCTGCTCCTAAGTTGGTGTGGGGATTAATGAGTTAAGTCCTTTCTGCTCCTCTGGGTACCTGCTTCCTCTCGCCTCTCCCTCCCCAGCGGCATTCTTTTCTCCTTGCCGCTTTTAAAAGCGGGATGGTGGGGGGCTGCAGGCAGTGGGATCTGTTTCCAGTTTGAACCTTATAAATTACCGAGGGTGCAGAAGTAACAGGAATTGTTTGGCTAGTCCTCGTTAAGCAGGAGGGGGTCAGAGCTGAATTTCCTCAGTAAAACCTTTGTGGACTTTACAACCCAAACACCTCTGCAGCCATCCTGTGCTCAGATGCGAGCCAGCCCTCCGCTCCTTTGCCTGCTGGACTTCTTTTATTACTTTGCATCCCTGCCTCTCTGCCTCCCAGCTTTTCTTTCCTCCAACTCCCTCCTTTTTTTCCTCCCTCCCTTCCTTCCTTCCTTCCTTGGGGCAGGGAAGGAACAGGTGCCCCCAAAGCCCTTAAGGAATGGAGGAAACTGGAGGGTATCATGAACAACCAAGTCCCCTAAATTCCTACAATGGTAATCCATGCAGTGTTCTAGATAAATATGTTATCTCGTTTGATGAAAAAGAGGCAATTCAAACAAGTATCTGGAAAATTTAGAGGACACCCAAAGCTTGCTTTTCTTGGTATGGACTTTTCTCTAGAAATAACTTAAAGTTCCTCACTGTTCTACATCACCCATATTCTAACTCTGTTAAGCACCCACTGTGTGCAGGGTACTGACAGAAAACGTGTGAAAAGGCCCAGCCGCTGTTGCTCAGTGGTTTAATGTCGACCTATGAATCAGCAGGTCACAGTTTGATTTCCAACGAGGGCTCAGTCTCCTGTGTGGGATGTGCAAGAGGCAGCCAATCAATGATTCTCTGTCATCATTGATGTTTCTATCTCTCTCTCCCTCTTTCTAATCTAATAAAAGCGTAATATTGAAATCGACCGTTTCTTCGGGATGCCTAAGCCATACCCACCAGCCAATCAGAGCGGCTGTATGCAAATTAACCCAGCCAAGTTGGAGGCCAGCACTCATGGACCTGGAGTAAACAGGCAGCTTCTGTTGCAGCAGGAGTAAAACTGCCAGCCAGCTGGGCCCATCTGTGCTCCAGGCAACAACATATTTGTAACATTGTCTCAATTATAGAAGCTATGAGCTGAAGCAGACAGGAGGTTTCGTTACCTGCCTAGGCCTCGGTTTAAAGGAACAGTGTATCAATTATAGAAGATAAATAAACCCCAGAAACCTGCTTCCAGCCAGCCTTGCTGGGACATTGGGTCAATGGGAACTGTGGGCAGCCTGAAAGCCAGAAAACAGCCCTCACGCCCGCACCCAAGCTGGCCACACCCCAATGGGGTGAGGGTCCCCATTGGGGGGCTTGGCCAGCCTGCAAACAGCCCTCAGCCCCTCACCCAGGCTGGCCAGGTACCCCAGTAGGGACCCAAACCCTGAAGGGACTGTGGGCAGCCTGAAAGCCTGAAAATGCCCTTCAGCCCGTCGCCCAGGCTGGCCACACCCCAATGGGGTGAGGGACCCAACTGTGGGGCTTGGCCAGCCTGCAGATAGCCATCAGACATTCACTCAGGCTGGCCAGGTACCCCAGTAGGGGCCCAAACCTGAAGGGACTGTGGCAGCCTGAAAGTCTGAAAATGTCCCTCAAGCCTGCACCCAGGCTGGCCACACCCCAGTGGGGTGAGGGATCCCACTGGGGGGCTTGGCCAGCCTGCAAACAGCCATCAGCCCCTCACCCAGGCTGGCCAGGCACACCAGCAGGTGGACATCCCCAGAGGGGTCCCAGACTGCGAGAGGGCACAGGCCAGGCTTAGGGACCTCCCAAGTGCACAAATTTTTGTGCACAGGGCCCCCCTTTTGAAAGTAGCTTTTCAAGAGTTTATATAGATATGAAATTCGTGCATATTAAAAGGGGATTAGAGGAAATATTTTAATATTGCTATTTGCCCTTTCTCTATAACAGAAGTGTCAGAGATTAAAGAAAATTAGTAAAACTAATATATGAAAATCTCCCTCCTGTCAGAGTCTGGGGTGCACCATGGAACCCAGAGTCAAGTCTTCAACCACCCACGTGCACCTCAAAATTGCTTGAGACCCAAACCTGGATACCCCCCCTTCATTGGGCTAGATCCAGACCCAGCCGGTCCCACCCTGTCAAGCCCTGCCAGGTGGGAGGGTGCAGCCTCAGGTCCCCTGGGTGCCAGGGCAGGGGGGCATGGCCTGAGGTCCCCCATCAAGCCCTGCTGGGCAGAGGGAGTGGCCTGTGATCCCCCAGCCTGGCGCCAGGGCAGGGGGCATAGCCTGAGGTCCCCTGGCCTGGGCCCAGGGTGGGGAGGGCATGGCCTGAGGTCTCCCGGCCTGGCACCAGGGAAGAGGGTGCAGCCTGAGTTCCTCTGGCCTGGTGCCAGGGTGAGGGGAGCAGCCTGAGGTTCCCTGTCAAGCCCCATGCAGGAGGTGGGTGGGCGCGCAGCCTCAGGTCCCTGCTGATTGCTCCTTAAGGCACATTATGGGAACTTAGCCTCAGCTGTAGGTGCAAATTGACCAGAGTGACAGTCAATTTGCATATTCCCTCTTTATTATATAGGATATTTTAAAGAAAATGTGTGCAAAGGCTACTATTGTGGTTAAAAGCACAGAGCTGGGTTTCATTCCAGGCCTGCAGTTATGTGAACTAACCCCTGGAACTCAGTGTTCTCACCTGTAATATGGGGTTAACACTCCCCACTTTATAGGGTTTTTATGAAGCTTAAAAAAATACCTCCTGCAAAAGAACTTAGCAAGGACCCCCATAGTGATAGCAGGCCTGCCCCATGCCCCGCCTCCTCACACCTGTAGCCTGTCACCTCCATTCACATCCTTAATTTCACTTTACTAATAACATGACCCTTTGATTTATTGGATTGTCAAAAAAAAAGAGCAAAAGCTCTCTCTATACCAAGAGGAAAATATTTTATCTTGTCAAGAAAAAACTCTTGAAAAGCTACTTTCAGATTTTTCTTTCAAACCTTTTATAGAAAACTTGGGAGGTCCCTCAGCCTGGCCTGTGCGCTCTCGCAGTCTGGGACCCCTCTGGGGATGTCCACCTGCTGGCATGCCTGGCCAGCCTGGGTGAGGGGCTGAGGGCTGTTTGCAGGCTGCCCACAGCTCCCATTGACCCAAAGTCCCAGCGAGGCTGGCTGGAATCATGTTTCTGGGGTTTATTTATCTTCTATAATTGAAACTTTGTTACTTTGAGTGGAGGCCTAGGCAGGCATGAAGCCTCCTGTTTGCTTCGGCTCCATGGCTTCTATAATTGAAACATTGTTTCCTTCAGCAGAGGCCCAGCCAGCCTAGGCAGACAGTTTACTCCTGGTACAATGGAAGCCTTCTATTTGCTCTAGCTCTGTGGCTGCCGGCGCCATTTTGGCTGGGTTAATTTGCATACAGCCACTCTGATGGGCTGATAGGCGTGGCTTAGGTATCTCGGAGTGATGATTAATTTGCATATTACTCTATTATTAGATTAGATAGGTGTGCCCTTGTTCTTTCCCCGAGTGAAGGAGCAGTCTTCGATTGTGGAAGACACAAGGCAAAAGGGAGGGGCGAAAAGGCAAAGGGGAAGATCTCCTTCTTAGAAAACATTCAGAGAAAGTGTGGGGCTGGTCCTCCATCGGGTCTGGAGATGCTTACTGGGCAGAGCAATGTGCCCTCTTGCTTCAGGCAGCCGAGGGAAAGCCCAAGGCAGAGGAGCTTGGAGAGGGGAGATGTTTAGGCAAGCTCCTAGCACAGCAAGAACCGAAACCCAGCCTTCATCCCATGTGTCGTGTCCGCAGCAATGGCGGTTGAAGATCTGAGGACCGGCTCCCGCAGCCGACTGTGCAGGCAGCCAGAGCTCCAGACTAGTGCACACAAGGCATCGCTCAGCTGCAGAGCGTCACTCCTTCCCTGAGCTTTCAGTGGTGATGGCAAGTGTTTGAAAGAATCGTTGTTTAGATAAACTGGTCTAGAAGGGTTAACATTGTCACCCTCCCGGACATGACTCCTAGGATTCCCACCTGTGCGAGATCAGGACGCTGCATCCACTGTCGATGGCCTGCCTGCTGCCTCACTGTTCTCTGAAGCTCCCTGCAGGGCCTCCCTCCCTTCTTGGCCTCATGTGCTATCAGTGCAGCTGTGGAAAGCGTGGGAGCAACGTCGTGGTTTAGGCTGTGACAGAAGTGTGTGTGAGCGTGTACACCCGCCTCTCTGTGATTTTGATGTGTCTTTCAAGGACTGTAGCTTAAAGAAGCTTAAAGATGTAACACTTTGGGGGGGGGGGCGGAGTTCCAGTCCTAGGCAGGCGGTGAGAGGGTGGCTGGGAGCTGAGCGAGGCTGTGGGGCTGCTGGAGATGCAGTGAACGCTGGGGCCTTCAGGGATGTTGTTTGGGTGGAGAGGCAGCCCGGTCTGTCAGTCAGGCTCAGGAGTGCAGATTTTGTGGGGAAAAAAAGGCCAGAATTCCAGCACAAGCGGGGGTGGGGGGGAGAGAAGGTGGGGCCTTGGCCGACGTGTGACTTTTATGTGTTGTGGGACTAGAGGTGACAGTCAGGCTGAGGAGGGTACATTGATTCCAAGAATAAAAAAAAGAGTTCACAGAGATACAGGGATAGGGTTGGCGAGAAAGGGAACCTGAGACCTTGGTGAGTCCCTGAGGCTTTCGGACTCGGTGGCCAGCATCCTGAACGAGGGGCTCCGACGCACTGTCGGGACACAGTGCTGTCCACCGTGGTCTGTGCTAGCGGCACGTGGCTGCAGACCTACAGCCTCCTGCAAGCAACGGTAACAGCATCTGTGCTGGGGTTCACTGCCCGTGCCCTGGCCCCTGTCCTTGCTGCTGTAGCTGCACCGGGCAAGGCTGCAGCCTCATACAGCCACCTTCTAGCTCCAGGTGGGGGTGACTTTGAAGCATCTTTTGGATGATAAATGGTGTGAGCATGTTCTTGGGCCTTCCAGCAGCACAGCAGGCCAGCACTCGGCATGTCCAGTGTGTCTGATGGAAGCAAAGGGTGCGGGGACCAACCAGGCTCTGTGGTAATGTGGGCATTTCAGGCCTTCTCACCATGGCCTTCTCTCTCTCTCTCTCCCTCTCTCTCTCTCTCTCTCTCTCTCTCTCTCTCTCTCTCTCTCTCTCTCTCTTTCTCGCGACAGGGTGTCGTAGAGGATTGCAGAGTCTCTTTGAGTGATTGGTGGCTTATGGGACGTTGGCTTCGGGCCCTTTGTCACGCAGCTGCCACGTGGGACGATGACGACTCAGAGAGGACGGAGGCCCACGGTCACACTCACCTGCCTCCTCTTGGCCACAGCAGGCTGCCTCGCTGACCTGAGTGAGTCTGCCCTTCCCTGTCTCCGCCCGCCCCCCTCGGAGAACACTGGCCCCTTAATGTCAGAGGGAAGCGTTGCATGTTCTACCACAGCCCTTTCAGAAGCCCTTCCTCTCTCAGGCTTTGCATGAACACTCGGTCCCCCCGGTTCAGGGACACGCTCGGTAGCACAGGATGAGAAATGACCCCGGCAGCATCACAGGGCTCACAGCTAGGCATTTCGATAGTTTCCGAGCCACATCAGAGGAGGAGGAACGTTGGTAGTAACTGCCTTGTTCTGAGCGCTTCTTATTTGCGATTACAGCGAGCAGTTTACGGGATTGTAAGCTGCACAGCTGCCCTGTGGGAAGCATTATTCACCCCATTTTACACATCGGAAACTGAGACCCAAAGAGGCCAAAGCCTCATGGCTCAGAAGCATGGGCCTGGGATTCAGATTCAGGTCTGTCCAACTCCAAGCCTACGTGCTCGCCTTTGCACCCGCGGCCACTCCTCCATTCTGCCCTCCGGACTGAGCACAGGCTGGGGAGGGCACCCTGGGCTTCAGGGGAAGGTCCGCTTCTCCGGTGGCTCGGCTCTGAAAGGCTGCCTGGTGCTGTGTTTCTCAAAGGCCCCGCGGCTGGAGCCCCAAGAGTGTCACCTCACGGCTGCATCTGTTCTTCTTGCAGACAAGGTGCCGCAGGTCACAGTGCAGCCTCCCTCCACGGTCCAGAAGCTCGGGGGAACTGTGATCCTGGGCTGCGTGGTGGAGCCGCCAGGGTTGAGCACCACCTGGCGCCTGAACGGGAGGGAACTGAACGGCTCCGACGATGCCCTGGGCGTCCTCATCACCCGAGGGACGCTCGTCATCACCGCCCTCAACAGCCGCACCGTGGGACGGTACCAGTGTGTGGCCCGGATGCCTGCGGGGGCCGTGGCCAGCGTGCCCGCCACAGTGACACTAGCCAGTGAGTGCTGCTCCTTTGCCCCCCGGCCCTGGTGCGGTCTCTCCTCCTCTCTCCCAGTCTCTCTGGTCTCTCTGCCCTCGCCCCCTTCCCATTCATACCCCCCGTCATTGGTCTTACCATAAAGGGTCTCGATCGTGGAAATGTAAAATCACAGAGCTTGCTCCCCTGTGACAGCAGTCGCAGTAGCGGGGCTGTGCACCTTATGAAGCCACTTTGCGAGTAGGGCTCATGAGTGTCTGGGCTGAGTGTCTAGGAGAAGAGGAACGTGACATGGATGAGCTGTTTCCGTGGCCCCAGAGCTGGGCCAGGCCATGCCTTTCCACTTGGTCACTCTGTGGTTTTAGGTGGTTGTGCCAGCTGCTCACTGTCCCCTCCATCCTCCGAGCCCCATCCTCACTGCGGCTGCTGCCAGAGCACTGATAGGGCTCTGTGTGGGCTGAACAGAGCCTGCCCACCCTACTCTTGGCCACCTGCCTCTCTCTGAGGGGCACACACATTACAGATGCCTGGAGTATAAACAGCAGCCACAGTGCAAAGGAAACTGCATGACAAAGGGCTCAAGAGATGAGAAAGGAGGAAGAGATCAGGTGACGGTTTGGTCCAGGGAGGCTGCCAGGAGAGGACGGCATGCTACTCTTACATGTAATCACCACTGGGTCTACTCGGACCCAGTCTCCACACACACCTTGCCTGGATGCCACCCACTGCACACGGGGTAAATGCGACTTGACTAATTAAATAAACGTCCCAGGCTGGAGAGTCCCCGCCTGCGTCCCCACTCTTACATGCCAGGTCTGGAGTCGGGCTATACGAAGAACCACCCCCCTTTCCTGGAGCCTGAAGTGTAGGGCATGGGGAAGCTCTGAGATTAGTGGGGTCTGGGTTTACACTGAGATCTTCAGAGCTTGCTCCCCTGTGACTCAGTCGGCAGTGTCCCCTTCTCCCTGGCAGCCCTGCCTTGGGCTTCTGTGTCACCACCATCACCACCTTGCTGGGTGAGATGTCCTGGGGACCAGGGCGGTGTGAGCCCTGGGAGGAGGGTGATGAAGGAGGGGAAACAGAAGAGCAGCGGAGGAGAGATCTTTCTCTTCCTCTGGCTCCCAGATCCCTGAGGGGGGCTGCCCTCCACAGGAACAGTGGAGCAGCCCTGCCCATTTCTCAGAAGGGAGGAAGGCAGGGTGGGTCCCCGTCTCCCTCGGGGGCCAGGCCCACCAGCCTGGGCTGCATCTGGGAGCCACTTTCCCAGCCTCTATGGGAGCCAGTTTGTGGCAGAAGGAGCACAGTGGATTTGCGTGCCGGCCTCAGGGGGAGCTTAATAGCCGAGCTGCGGGTGGTTGAAGGGTGCAGGAGACTTGGGTGAGGACAGGGAGGGTGCGGAGGGACCATCTCTTCATGAAAGGAAAGGTTGAGGTCAGAGCTCCACCTCCTCCCATCATACTCCTCCTTTATATTTTTAGTTATAATTAAATTACATTATAGAACGTTTGGAATATATAGAAAACAGTGTTTCTCATGAGCCCCCATCACACAACCACTATTACCATTTGGGAGCACACCCTCCCAGTGTTTCTCCAGACCCACATCTTGCACTGTTGACTGGACGTACGGTCTCTACCTTCTCTCCTCTTCCCCTTGACGTCGTACGACAAGCATTTTGCATTGGCCGTGTGACTCTTTTAATTTTGTCTTTTTTATGGAGAATTAAATGCACCCAGCGAAGCACAGGAAGTGCACTAATGTTCAGTGACAACCTGGGCTCCACATGTCCACACCATGTACCATCACGCGAGCAGGTGCCCTGTGCCCCCTCCCAGCTCACCTGCCCCACCCCAACCAGAGCAGGATCGTTCCCCATGGTCCTGGAACATCCACCGAAAGGCCCTGAACCCTTTTCCCAGTTGTCCATTCTCACAAATAAGATGTGCTTTCTAGCAGCATTTGTGCCTTTGAAGGAGAATGCTGCTCATCTCGGAGGGAGAGTCCATCTGCAAATGGTCAGCACATACCTGTGCAGCGCAAAGACGCCATCACCATTCACTCGGCCTAATTGGGAGCCGGGCTGAGCCTTTCATTGTTTGGAGAAGGGGAGGGCTGGAGAGGAGAAGGTTTGCTTTGGAGCCCTCCTTGTACTTCAAGGTGAATCTGTGTGAGGAAAGACAATTTATAGCTTTATTAAAAAAAAAAAAAAAAATTCCTGGCCACTTCTTCTCTAACGCTTAAAGGGATCTGCAGTTGGCAGTGAGGACAAAGGGAAGGGTTTGGTTGCAACCCAAAAAGGCACAGCAAGAGAAGAAGGGGCTTGTGCAGAAGCCAACTGAGTCTTGTTTGAAAGCCAAGAGCTATTGGCTTGTCATTTAGACATGAATCAGAAGTGAAATGTTTGGGCCTGACTGGAAGGACGGAGAGGTTCTGGAAACCGGGCATGGAGGGGTTGTATCATGGAGTACGGAGTCGGTAGAGTGGGTCTGCAGCCTCCCAATTTGGAGGAGGCAGCGAGAAGGCGGGAGAGGCGGGAAAAAGGGGTGCTGTCTTTGGGTTAATGCCATGGGGCATTTGGCCCAGACTCAGCAGTTAGATTAAGTTTCCGAAAGCACATTCCTGAGCAGAATGGGAGCTGTGTTTTGCTGGTTGGCTGGTGTACGAGGGAGGCTGAGCAGTAGAAGGGATCACCAAAGGCCTAGTCTGCATTTAGAGGAAGGTTGGGCAGCAGCGTGCTGGTGTGCACGCACGCACACCCCACAGAGTTCGAGACTTCCTTTTCCTCGGGCCTCCTTTGCGCGTGTCCAGATGTTCATCCTCTGACAAAGCGTTTGCTGGGTGGCCTACCTGGCAAGACTGGCTGCTGCATCTCAGTGAACTTCTGGAGATCACTGGGAGCTTTTGATGTTCGGGGCTAGGGCCTGCATGAGGATCCGGGGTGTGGAGAGGCCACTAGGAGAACTTTCCTGGTCCAGACCTCTTTGGCCCTGATGCTGGGGGCTGGGGGTTGCACCTGACTTTCATCCCAACCTGGTGACATCGGCTTCTGGTCTTCAGGTAAAATTGAACCACCTGGAGAATCTCACCTGTGCACTCCTACCCTCCACCCCAGGGGGCCCTGGCCATGTGGATAACGGCTGCCCTCACTCTGTGGAGGTACCTACCCAATCTCCTCTGTAGGGCATTCTTTTCTTACCGAGCCTCCATGTTGTTTGTGGTAAATCTCTCTTGCTGTTAATGCCTCACTTCAGACCACCTTATTTAATTCTTGCTTTTTGACATACATTTGCCTTTAGATCCTTGATTCCTTTTACCTTTCTTTTCACAAGCTTTACACCAGGAGCCAAACGCTTGACATGGCTCAAACGTTTCCACTTTGCAACTGAGCCAACAGCAGGAATTGCCAACGGACACCACAGCCCTCCGTCCAGGCCCCGACTCAGCTTGCAAAGGTTCTCACCCAGCACAGCAGTGCTCACAACCAGTTCACCAGAGCTGACATGCACGTCATAGCCGCTTCCTGTCTCTTCCCTCCAATCACCTATCGTCCAAGTAATTACCCTACAGAGTTCTTCATTTTCAGCCCTTTTCCAGTTTTTATTCCTTAATTCTCCCAATTATCCTTTCACCTCTAGTTTCCGGTCGTGGTCGGAAATAAATAGGTGGTACCTGGGTAGGAATTTTAGTCCTCGAGCTCACGTGACGTCTTAGGCTGATGCTGGTGTAATTGAGAGCGGGTCTGTCACTCCCTGCAGCTCTTCCATCAGGGCCTTCAAGCACTTAGGCCAGGCACCCACTGCTGAGCTGCCCTCTCTCCGGCATCAGCAGGCGGCTGGCAGGACAGGAGGGAGCGCTCCTTCGGCGGCAGCGCTCTCCCTGACTCTGTGCCTTGGAGGAAAGGTCAGAAGGTGACAAGGTCCTTTGTTACCATAATTTAATTCATGAATACAATGAAGAGCCAAACTGGCCTAATGGGAAAAACACCCAAACAACAAACTGAAAGAAAAAAAAGATACTGGGTTTAAGTTTTAACTCTGACACTTTGTTTTGTTTTGTTTTTTAAATATATTTTATTGATATTTTACAGAGAGGAAGGGAGAGGGATAGAGAGTTAGAAACATCGATGAGAGAGAAGCATCCATCAGCTGCCTCCTGCACACTCCCTATTGGGGATGTGCCCGCAACCAAGGTACATGCCCTTGACCAGAATTGAACCTGGGACCCTTGAGTCCACAGGCCGATGCTCTATCCACTGAGCCAAACCAGTCAGGGCAACTCTGACACTTTGAGTTAATGTGACTTAGAGCAAGCGACCTAATCGAGATGGTCACAACTATGAGATGAGCACAGTATAGCACGTCTTCACTCTCATGGCTTTTTCTTTGAGGATCAAATGAGAGAATATGTGATAGTAATATTGTGAAGCATTTTATACATTCCAGGTGTTTATTCATTCATCAGTTTGGTTAACACACGTTTGTGGAGTGTTTTCCTGTAGAGTCTCCGGGCCTGGCTGCCCAGCGCCATCCTGGGAACAGCCCTTGGGAATCCAGAGTCCAGAGGGTGGCAAAGCGCCAGTCATAGCCGGAACCAAGAGAGAGGATTGCCCTGTTAGGAAGAGAGAGCTTACCCGCTTCCTGTGACCTTTACAGGAAGTGTACACCTGTTCTCCAACGAGAGCCCTGCCTCCCAGCTGCCCGTCAGAGCGGCCCACCGTGGCCCTGCCCTGCCGTCTCTGTGGCCCACAGGTGCTGCACAGGCTTCTGTTGTACACTACCACTCGCCTTCCAGCCAGGCTGGGCTGACCCGGCCCCTGGAATGTGAATTTCACAAACAGAAGCCTCGTCTCCTTTAGCTCAGCTCCCCCCAATTCTGATTCCCATCAGATACCTCCTTGAGGTCGTGTAGGCTCTGACCCTGAGCCTAGACCAGGCCATGAAGGGCCACTGTAGACATTTCTTTCTTCAAGTCATTTCTAGCTGCCTCCATCCCTGTTCTAGTCAGGGTTCTACAGAGAAGCAGAATCTCTTTTACATATATACGAGGGGAGAGAGAAAGAGAGAGAGAGAGAGAGAGAGAGAGAGAGAGAGAGAGAGAGAGAGAGAGAGAGGGAGAGGAATAGAGGCAGGGAAAAAGAGAGACGGAGAAAGAGGTTTAAAGGACTGGCTCCCATGACTGTGAAGCTGGGAAGTCCAAAATGCATAGGGACTCAGGACCCCCATTTGGGAAACAGCAAACCATCTGTTCTCCAACCCTGGGTTCAGTGTTTGGATGCTTTAGAGAATGGGGAGTGTTTAGGATTCCCAACAGGGCACAGTGAGACCTAGTCCCGATGGCTGAGGATCTCAGTCTCATGGAGAAGATGGGCTGCAGAAACATGGGAGCCAAAGAGCAAGCCAGACCTGTGAGTGGCCTCCCAGACATGAAACAGATTTTCGCGGAGCTCAGATGAACAGTGATTCAGTTGGGGGATTGAGGAAGACCCGGAGCTGAGTTTGAAAAATGTGTGGGAGACACCTTTATTTCAAAATCTTTGGAGTCCTCACATACCTTCCTCTGACCTTCAACAACGAAACCCACCTATCAGTATTGTGTACTGAGACTGAAGCCCAGGCCGGTTTCTAGGATGGGGCAGATACTGGCATAGTGAGTTTAATTTCCAGTGTGGTGTTTCCCTGGTGAGTTCACTCGGGTCCTGAGTCTAACCACCAGGTGAATGTCTCTTTCTTGCTGCTCCTCCTATTCCCCACTCCACTCCCAACCCCCATTTCTCACCGTTTCTCCTCTCTTTTCCCTTTGGGAATACACATTTTGTGGTTTAGAAAGAAACACCTTAGAGTGTTTTTTCCAGTACCACCTCTCTCCCCCAGTCCAGTTCAGCCAGCTAGTGATTGCTTGACAAAACAAGAAGGAACCCTTTGTTGCAATTTGGAAAAGCATTTGTTGTTGGCTTGGATGTCTCAGAGAATCCCTTTGGTTTGGGATGAAGGGTTGGCTATGGTGTGAAGAAGTGTTGGGGGAGGGAAAATCACACAGGTGTCTTCCTGAGCTGCCCCAGGAGGGGAGGGGAGGCTGAAGCTGAAAGCAGGAGGGGGGTGGGGGAGCCGATGAGGGTCTCCTTTGCTGGGAGAGACAAGTAGCTCCATATGGGGGTTCATAACTGAAAAAGGAGAACTAGCTTGAGCCTAAAATTTAGCTACTTTGTACTTTGCCACTTGGACAGGAAAATTATCAAGAGATAGCTTAGACCCAAAAGGTGCTAAGAAGCTTGAAATCTAAATAGGAAACGATTAAGGAGAACCTTATAGCTTTAGGTCACATTCATATTCACTCTATCTGTTTTCTGCTGGATACAAGCAGAAATTCAGAACTCACAAGAAAGTCCCCGATGTTCAGGCGGCACTGGCAGTGCTAATCCCATCAGACCTGGTGCAAGTGCCCAGGCAGACATGTGGTGTAAGCTCTGCCCGGGGCGCGGGGGCAGCGGCTGTCGACCCTAAGCAGCCAGGCTTCGATTCTCCGCTTGCCACAGGAAGACTCGAGACCGTGGCGCAAGGACATTTTGAGGGTGTCCCTCCCTTCTCCTCATGCTGTTCTCCGCACACAGCTACACGCTTCAAGAAACCCCAGGGCCATTTTCTAAGCTGTGTGTTGAATGGAATTACAGATCCAGTGAGCCAAGGCTGAAGGATTCCAGCAGTGCCCCCGACCAGGGATTTCCCTTTCCACGGTCAACTGCAGCCCAACATTATTAAGTGGGAAAATTGCAGAAATAAACAGTTCTTGAGTTTTAAGTTGCGCAGTTCCGAGTAGCGTGATGAAATCTCACGCGTCCTGCCCTGTCCTGCCCGTAGCGTGAATCATCCCTCCTTCCAGCATCTCCGCACTGTTAGCCACTTAGTACCCACCTTGGTTATCAGATCAACTAAGGCAATCTTGCAGTGCTTGTGTTCAAGTACCCCTAATTTTACTTAATAATGCCACCTTTACATAACCCTTATTACAACACCATTATTAGAACAATTATTTCTATAATTGTTCTCTTTCATTTGTTATTGTTGTTCATAACTTAGTGCGCCTAATTTATAAATGCAGCTTTCATAACTGTGTGCGTACAGTCATGTGCCACGTCACAGCAGGGATACATTCTGAGAAATGTGTTGCTGGCCAGTTTCATGGTTGTGCGAACATCGTAGGCTGTACTTACACACACCTGCGCGGTACAGCCTATTGCTCCTACGCTACAAGCCTGTGCAGCATGTTGGCGTACAAAACAACAGGCGCATCGGTCTAGTGCAAGAGAAAATGGTGCACTCAAACGCTGCAGTAAACACAAGCTATCTGAGGCCACCGCTGGCACAGCCCTGCGTACTGTTTACAGCAAAACTATTTTATAGGTAGGAAGAGTACACTCTAAAATAACAATAAAAAGTATAGTCAATACATAAACCAGGAGCAGCCATTTATTATCAGGTATTGTACACTGTACGTAATTGAGTGGGCTGTGCTTTTATACGACTAGCAGCACAGTAGGCTTGTTTACACCAGCATTCTCCAGACACATGAGGAAGGCATTGCGCCATGACGTTAGGACAACTACAGTGTCACTAGGCGATAGAGTGTTTTCAGCTCCATTATCATCTTACGGACCGCTATGATATGTGCAGTCTGTCGCTGACCAAAACGTTATGTGGCCCAGGACTGTACAGGGAGAAAAAGACATAGTAACCATAGGCTTCGGTGCTGTGGTTCCAGGGTCTTAGAAGGTATCCCTCACAAAAAGAGGGGAATGCTGATGAGCTTGCTGGAAGTCACTGGAATCCTTTAGGAAACGCAGCAAAACGGTTCCTTTAAAAGGAATAAGAGCCAAGAGAACAAGCGAGCCCCTCGGCTCTTCCTTTTCTGTACGTGGAAAAGTCGAGGGGTTTCTACTTTGATCTTGGTTTTAGACTTTCAGCCATTTTTAGAATCTGGCAGTGGCCCTGAGAGCTAAAGGGCAGTGAGTCTGTTCTGCAAGTGAAATGCTCACATCTCAGATAAAGGATTACTTCTTAACAGTAAGGGGAAAAAATGTAAGCAAAATGAAAAGGAAAAAACTTGCTAAGGAAAACACAGCATTTTTTTAGGTAGGGAAAATTGTGCTGAATTTTGAGTGACTGTGCTCTTCCACTTAAAAACATCGGAGGATTTCAGGGGTCGCAGACTAAGACTCAGGTTGTAAGATGACACCCGTGAGCCCCTCTCTGAGTCCCACTTCCATCGAGGCCCAGCCAACCCCATTTTCTCAGCTCCTGGCACTCCCCTTGTTTGGGGATGGTGCTCCATATGCCCACACCATCTTGCTTTCCATTCCTTTCCCCAGAAAGTTCCTCCTTCCCTGTTTGAAAAATTTCTTCTCAGTTCTCAAGACTCAGGTATCTTCTCCTTTAGGAATCTTTTCTTGAAACTTTCAACTTCCCAAGTGTCTGTGGTAGGCTCTCTTCTTCCCAGCCTCCCCACCATCCTGGATTAGAGAGCTCTCTTCTGCCCTGTCTCCTTTTGCCATTCAGCTGGGTGACCACACGGCTCTGCACAGGGCCTGGCACACAGTAGGCCTTCAGTGAGTGTCTAGGAAGAAGAAGACTCTAGATTAAAATGTGTTTGAAGTCTGGAAGGTCAAAAAGGGCATGCAGAAAGTGAGCAAAGGCTTCTTCACTAAATCCTGATATATTAAACATTTGAAGGAAGTAAATAGGAAAGCATGAAGCAAGAACTCGGGCCATAAAGATACAAAGAAATTCAAGAAGGGTTTAGAAAAATGGATGGATATGAGAAACATAAAAGGCTGTGTTTTGGGGTGTTTTTTGTTTGTTTGTTTGTTTGTTTGTTTTTGGTGGTTGTTTTTTAAAAGAGATGTTTGGAGGAAACTTTAGAACCTTTGAAGGGAGATGCCAGTAAATGTGGCTCCATGTCCCACCAGATACTCCGGGGGACGCTGCCCGAGGTGGTGGGTAAAACCGCCACTGCTGCAGGAATACGTGGTTCCCAGGCATGTGGGCAGAAGTGGGCACCCCCGTGGGCTTCACTGGCCGTGGGACTGTCCCTTCCTCTCCCACCCGGAGCGCTGTTTTTAAGGGCAGGCCGAAGTGCTCATCTTCATTCCTCCTGGGCGCCGTGGCCTCGCTTTCCAGCCCTCTTCCTGTGCAGGCTGCCTGCCTGCCAAAGACCGTGCCAGGATCCGAGATCCAGCTCTGGCTCTGATGAGCCCAGACCACCAGGATTCACATTAATTTTCCCATTGCTAAAGTTTATAGTTTATATTGAGTTGATCAGAGAAATATGTGTGATGTGGGTTGCTGGCAAGTAAATCTTTTTTTCCTTCTCTCTTTCTTCAGTGTATTTTTTCAAACCATTTCATTCCTTGGTCGAGTCCAAAAGAAACTCCCTAGTCCTGCTAACCAGCCCTGCTTTATAGCAGCACTGGAGTCAGGTAAACGAGATGGCCTGCAGACATCTCCGTTCATCTGGCTGCCAGACCCAGTGGAGACGTGGCTCCCACCCTTGACTTGTCTTCAGGAACTAATCACAGTCCTCGTTCTCTTATGTCTTTAAAAAATATATATTTTTAATTGGTTCAAGCCAAGAAATTCCTGAAGCATTAGGCCAGTTTATTGCAAATCATTTAATGACATTGCAAACTAGGTTCTTTTTATTTTTCTTCCTTTTTTATCTCACCCTCCTCCCTTTCTGTCTTCTCTCCTCTCCTGCCCACCTCCTGCCTTTAATCTTTTCTCCATCCTCAGTTTTCTCTCACTGCTCAAATCTGGGTGCAAACACCAGCGCAGCTCAAAAGAAAAGAGAGAAACACAAGATTTAACAGCGAATGTGTTTGGCATCTGCAAAGGTTTTTTTCCCCCCCATGGAAACTGTTTTTTATTTAAATAAAAGAGAGCATGTCTTGTTTTCATCAGAAAGTGTGTTTGAGAAATTTTATGTCATGTTTCCATGGCTGTCAGGAAAGTGCTTTGGAGCCAAAATTATTTGTGCAATAGAACAGGCAGGAAAAAAATCCCAGAGAGAGCAAACATATTTACACACTCACCCTGCCTGCAAAGAGAGGGCAGCTCTCACTCTGCCAGCCTCCTTTCTACATTTCCTCAGGAGGTTCAGGCGCCCTGCCCTGAGCTGGAACGCTGGTGGAGGTGGGACACCCTCTGGCAAATTGTCGAGTCCTGCTTTGTGTGCTGTTTTATGTCTTGTCCATTAGAGTAAAGCTCACTGGATTAGGACCTGTGTCTTGTCTTCTCAGTGTCTTCTGCAATGCCTGGCATAATAGATCATCTCCAGCTCCTGGCTGGCTAATGACTTGTCTGCATGACGCCTGGAGGGGTGGTCTTGTGCCGAGTGCTGACTACAGAATATCCTGATTTTTTGTCCAGCCTCGTGGGTTACAGTGGGTTTGGTTTCAGTGGTCTGTGTGCCAGGGCAACTGACTGGCAAAAGGCTTAGTCACTACCCAGGATGTGTGGTTTCTGAGCTGCCTGCCTGTCCCCCAGCAAACCCCAGCCACTCACCAGGAGCTGTGCTTTCTGACCGAAGGAAAAAAAAAAAAAAAAAGCACTGTCAGGCTCCGGTCTCTACTCTGCCTCTGGAATTGATTCACTAGCAAAGCACTTTTATTTCAGAGGCCCGATCTTGGAGTCACACCTGGGGTGGAGATCTTGGTGGTTCTCAGCCCATTAGTGAAGCAGCCCGAGGCACTAGCAAGCTTCTGCATGGCCAGAGGCCACACGGAGAGGCAGTGCCCGGGACCCCTCCCTTCCTCCAACCCCACCTCCAAGTCCGTCTGTAGGGCAGCGAGCCACAGGCTTTCGGAGCTTCACTTCCCTTGCACTTTTCCAAATTCAAGAAGGGACTTGGGTGCAGGGCGGGACCGTGGGGTCAGCACTAAGGAGAATGCTTTGTGAGAGCAGAGACTTCTGTGCTGTGAAACGTTAGCCACACATGCAACAAGCCACCACAGGACAAGTCAAGACCTGGAGCCATGAGAAGTAGGGAGTACAATTATCAGCCAGCCCAGAAACTTGCCAATGGCCACGAGGCTATGGAGCTGTCCTGGCAGCATTGCCAAGGGAGGGAGCTGCCCCACTGGGTGCCCCCGAAATCTGGTGGATCCCATCCAAGCCTCAGCGAATGAGTGCAGGCTTGCCTGGTGATTCCCGAGAGCAGGCAGGAGGGAGGCAGGACTGACTCTGTGGGAGAAATGCCTGGGTGGGTAGAAAGCCAGTTGTTTGAGGTGAGCTCATAGAGAGGAGGATGTTGGTAACTCCATGCAGCCCCAGCCTACGGCACAATTTCACCAGACTTCTTACACAGTATCGAACTTTTATTTGCAGCCTAAGTGAGGGCCCAGGGAGGAAAGGTGGCGTGAGGAACCTCCTTGACTGTGATCCTTAAGTTTAAGGATTACACGAGGGCACACTGCTGAGGCGCCCAGCACCCGTCAGTGGGTGTGTGAGCTCCATGGAAGTCAGGGAGCTGGGCCTTTAATTAAGATTGGACACTTCGGCAGGAACATGCACCAAATATTGTAGTTTCATTCATAGCTCTACGGAGCCTTTCACTAAATAAAGGGAAGACTGAATCCAGAAGGTGGTGAGAAAGGAATTGCAAAGGGGTGCAAGATAAAACTTACCAATTGTGTTTTCTCCTGTGACCCTGGCGATGGCAGCCATGCCCATGTGCCTCTCAATGTCTTTTACTTGCCTTTTCTAGCCCTGGCTGGCTTGTCTGACGCACCCCGTAAATGTGAAGAGGAAACATGGGGCACATCACATGATCTGTGTGAACAAATCCCTGTAGTCTGTGCATCCAAGGTCCCATGGAAGAGACAGATCAGAAGAAATTGAACACATACAAGGCAGAGAAGAGAGCAAAGTTCTGTTTGGGACCTAAATGAAGATGGGCTTTCTCTGAAAGCACAGCATTTTGTGGAAAGTCAGGAAGGTCAGGAATCTCCAAGGTGGCCCCAGTGACCAGGGCTTCTGACCTGCTGAGAGCCGAGAAACAAGGGCGAGCCTTTGGGCATCTGAGTAGTGCAGACAAGTTAATAAAATAGCTGGAAGAATACACAAAGAGAGGATGCAGAAACGGGTCTGAGGGAAGGTATAAGGGGATTAAAGCTGCAAAAACATTCCAGTAATGGATTTCTCAAACACACCAGCCAGCAGGCAAGGACAGGTGTCCTGTCAAACCATTTCCCGGTGAAACCTGATCCTTCCTGACTCAGGGCCTGCTCACCTCGTTTGTAGCTGAAGGGCCTGCCCCTGACTCCCAGTGGGGCTCTCTGAGCAGCCGGGAGACTGGCCAGGAAGCCAGCTTTGCAGACAAAGGATTCAAGGGCAGGCTGCTTTCCTTCACATGCAGGCAGCGAAGCTTCACCTATCCCTGTCCTTCTCCCTGCCCAAAAACACTAGAAGAGGGTGCTCTGATTTTCAAGTCGGTCATCGCTTCATTACTCTGTCTTTGATCCCTTAGTGAAACTCAACTTTGGCTCCAGCAGGCAATTTGGGAGTTTGTCTAGTGAAGCAACAGCTAAGGCTTACATTTAGGAGGCACAGGGAGAGGACAGGGCCAAAGACTAAACTTCGGCTTATTTGTTCTGACACCAGGAAGGTTTGCCTGCCAGTCGGCCCCGTGCAGAGCTGGGTGCCCAGCTAGGTGTCCTCGGTTCTGCCTGCATGGCTGCCGTGCACATGTTGGCATCAGTACAGAAGGCTGTCCGGGCACATGGCTGACGGGTGCCCAGCTTCGTGCCTCCCCCACTGCACAGCCTCCTGTCTCCAGCCCAGCAGTTGTCAGAGGTGCAGAGGGTGCCAAGAGGGGTTTAAGGAGGGCCTGGTATTTCTGGGGCTGGGTGGGTGAGGGGGTTGCACAGAGGAACATGCTCTGTTCCTGCCTGGATAAGCCCGTGTTGCCATGGGGCAGGAGCCCAGGCCTTTAAGATGGTGATGGCATTCTGGTGCCAGATTCCTTTCAGTTGCTCACGCCTTTCTTGCAAAATGATCTGTTAGGTTTAAATATATTCTTGCTCAAGGCAGATTTCCTTGGAATGAGGTAAAGATAAGGGGGAGGGTAGGAAAAAACTCAAAAACTCTTAGTGGAGTATTTTTAGATTTATTAGACCATTGAAGAGAGTGCTTCTTAGTGACGGGGGAATTTTCCAGATGCCCTTGAGCTCACAATACTCTCAGCTCGCTCTGTGCGGTGCCTCCTGGCTTGGCAGGTGGCACGTGCACTGTGTTGAGAACTACGCGGCCTCGGCATTGTCTGAGTGCCTCGCTTTGGACAGCAGCAGCCATGTTTAGCTAGAACACACTGAGCACAGGGTCCTCCCTTTCCCACAGTCCGTATCTCCCTCCTCTCCGAGAGAAAGTGCATCCCATGTCTTGGTGGAGAGGCTCACCCAGGACTGTGCTGTCATTTATGGGGCCCAGTGCAAAATGACAATGCAGGGTCCCTTGTTCAAACATGATGAAGAATTTCCAGATGGTGACAGCCGAGCATTAAACCAAGCATGGATCCCAAGCACGGAGCCCTGTGCCGCTGGGCAGGTCACACACCCATGAAGCTGGCCTTGGGCTCAGCCTCCTTCCAGTGTGTTCAATGAGGATTAGCAAGCATTTGCTATATCCTGCATACTGGCCATTGGGGCTTGGGGTTGGAGCCATGGAATGCAAAATAGACTGCTCACTAGAAATTTATAATGTAGTTAGGATCAGATATCATGCACACAAAATTAAATAATGATATCATTCTAGAGCCCAGAAGGCCTTAAATAATGGGCTTTCTCAGAATGCACACTTTCAGGTCACCTACCCAAAGGAAGGGATGGTGAGGCTGGCCTTCCTTCCTTGATCCACAGGCATCACGAGGTGGGCCTGGAGAATGAAGTGCAGTAAGAGAAATGAACTGGGCAGTCTGTCATTGGTTTTGCCACACCACTCTGGACAGCAGCACACATGTCTTACTCTGCATTTATTGGACCTATTTTACCTCTTTCCTGTGACCCCGGAAGTAACCTCTCAAGGAACATTCTATTTTCAAAATAGCCACACTTAGATAAAAGGTTGGCCACCCTTGGATAGAAGGTTCATAGGACATGGGCCATGCTAGGCCCTATCCTTGAGCTCACAATGTAGGGCCAGTTCAACTAGCAACAAATGGGCCCCTTGTACCTGATGGCTAGGCCTAGGTTAGGTTCAGAAAACATATGTATGAAGACTTGGTCCTGCCCCTAAACGGTTCATAATCTGATATAGTGATCAAAGAGACAAGGACCCTTTCATAGAAATAGAAGGGCCCTCCTGCCCTGCCCTGGCTTGACTTGGCTTGACTGAGAGCTTCTGGAAAGTTCCATTGAGTGGGAACCTCCTGAGCCTGCTGAGTGCCTTGGTCACCAGGCTCTCCTTTGGCGACAGTAGTTTGTTTTTAGTAGTTATCTCTCCTGTCAGACACTCGACTCCCCTGCTCCAGTGGCCTTCTCTGGGTCTCCAGTGGAAACCACAGCGGCAGGTGGGTCCTGCAGTGGCGTTGTGGTCAGCAGTCAGTGAGGGTGCCTCGAGGGTGTTTTCTAGGTTCCATTATGAAGAGTGAGTAAACACTAGTATCCTCATCTCTCTTATCTTCCTCTCCATTTGTCTTTTTTCCTCTCTCAAGTTAAATTCGGCGACGGTTCCGAAAGCCGAATTTGAAATGTGGTTTTATTGCACAAACGGCCCATTCTGTTCAGCAGCATCAGTGATTCGGCTCCTACAGAGACAGTTTTGTGGTTTGGACTCTTGGATTGATTGGGAGACATCTGGCTCTTGTTCCAGATAGACCTGCATCCTCTCTCAGTTTAGATCCCAGTCTTCCTGCCAGCGAGCCAAGCCAGGAGAGAGGCCACTGTGCTGCCAGGGGCTGCAGCCACTTATACCCCTGCCACTAAGCCAGACCAGGGAGACCCCTCTTTGCCTTAGAAATCCTGGGGGTGTCCACAGCTCCCCACCCCAGCCCTGAGAAGGTATTAACCATGATGTAGAGCAAGCATATCAAACTCAGAGGCTAACACGGGCTAAGTAAACGAGGCATGTGGCCCCGAGGGCCATGAGTTTGACATGCTTGATGCAGAGTATAGCTCCTGGGTAGCAGGAACCACCCGAGTTAGAACCATGCTTGGTAACCGAGCGAAATCCTGGGCCTCTCACTTTTCACTGTGGATGTCTGAGAAGAACCAGGGAAGGCTGTCTTGAACTGGAGGAGACATCAGCATTCTCTTTTGGTGTTCCCTCTGAGTTCTGCTAGGACATTTGTGCCTTGACCCTGACCAGGTTTAGTAAGGCCGGTGGGCCTGGTCAGCTCACCCCCATGTTTCAGTGTAACCGAGAGGCTGGTCCACATCACAGGCACCTCCTGAAGGAAGCTCTGTGTCCACCCTCGCCCTGCAGCTCATGTACCATGCAGTGATGAAGGCCACCCATTCCACCCTTTAAACTCCCCTAGATAGCAAAAGGTGGAGAAAGGACTCACAGAGAGCCCCCATTGTGAGGTATTTTAGCTGTTTATTGTGACTAAAGACACCGAGACATAAGCCACCCTGGAACATTGCATGTCTTCTCCATCGAGGCCCAACCGGCACCCCCCTTCTCTCCACAGATCTCCAGGACTTCAAGTTAGACGTGCAGCATGTGATTGAAGTAGACGAGGGAAACACGGCGGTCATTGCCTGCCACCTTCCTGAGAGCCACCCAAAAGCCCAAGTCCGATACAGTGTCAAACAAGAGTGGCTGGAGGCATCCAGAGGTGAGCAAGCAGGAGCCCAGAGGCCAAGGCTCGGGGGGAGCTGGCCACCCCTGACCACTGCTTCCTCATGCTGGTCAGCTATCTTCGACCTTGATGTTTAGCCCCGTAGGATCCTGAAGGGACCGGCTCCTGTTATGGAGGTCTTCCGCCTTGTCATGGGGGAATGTCTTTGCTCTTTGAGGCCCTGGGCGATGTTGCTGAGCTGCGTCTTTTGGCCAGGGCTGTCAGCACAGGTTCCAAATGTCCCCCATGTGAGCTCCCGGCCACCAGGCAGACACAGAAAGGCTGCCGACAAACCCAGGCATTCCTGCAGCTGCAGCATAGGAGGTGGAGCTTGTCCCCCCGCCAGGTCCCCCTGGCACCCCTGTCCCAGAGCATACAGCCCAGCAGGCCAGTGATGCAGAGGGAGGCTTCCATGGTGTTCATGGAGAGCGTGGGTTTGGGGTCAGAATGTTCTTCCCTTTGCAGAAATTCCATAGTGAGGTGGCTCAGAGCTGACAGACGATGGCAGGTTGTGAAGTGAAAGCTGTCCCTCCTGTGGGAATGACCTCTCAGCTCCCAGGGGTGCAGCAGGGCCCCGTGAGCCTGACAGGGGCTGAGGCAGCCCCCGTTGGGCCACTTTACAAATAAGGGCACCAAATCTGTGAGGTGATTATCTTGCCCAACATCACACCATCAGGACAGGCAGGTCCAATGCCTGAGTCCAGGTCAGGCCGACCCCAAGCCCTGCTGCCTTTCGCCAGCTTCCTTATATGTAAAATGCTCTTCCACAAATCTGTGAACTGACCTGGGGGCAGTTACCAGCCGGTTCTCTGGTTCCTTAGTTGTTCCGTTCCCTGATACTCTGTCCCTCTGTCTTCCAGGTTTTATGGGAGAAGAGTACTTGGGGGGTGAGCTTCCGGGGACTCAGGTGTACAGCTCTTGGCCCATTTGTGGGAGCTGTTGGGTGTAGTGTTTTAGGCCCAAACCCACCCCTGTTCCCTTCCTGTTCCTTCCTCAGGTAACTACCTGATCATGCCGTCGGGGAACCTCCAGATCGTGAACGCCAGCCAGGAGGACGAGGGGATGTACAAGTGCGCCGCCTACAACCCGGTCACCCAAGAAGTGAAGACCTCGGGCTCCAGTGACCGGCTGCGCGTGCGCCGTAAGGGGCAGCGCCTCCCTGATGGAGGGAAGGGCCTGGGTGCCTCGGGGCCTGGGGTGCCACAGCCTGGGCTCCAGTTTTGTGTTCCCCGAAGTGGGGGGTGAGGGTTGTGGGGCTCCAGCTAGTGGGACGTGCAGGACTCAGCCGGGGTGGGGGTACCTCCCGAAGCGCCCGCCTCTCACAGCCCAGCCCTCGGGCTTGGCTCAAAGGGCTGTGCCTCTGTGGGGACCCCCCTCACTGTGCCCTGGAGGGCTTTTGTGCATGTGTAACTGTCAGAGGAGGGGTGGCGGGGATGTGGGCTGGGCAGGACAGTCACGCTCAACAGCGGGCAGAGTCTGCGTGGGAAAGACACACTGCCTTGTGCTCATGTCGAGGCGACCAGTCTGCACTATTGAGAAGTTTGCCCAACACCTCCCCCTGGTGAAACCGTGGAGGCCCACACACTCCCCCATTTATGTTTGCTGAGAGCATTCTGTGTGCCAGGCTCTTTCCTGAATGCCTGTGGGTTCCGTGGAGTAACGTCTTAAGGTGGAGTTAGGTTTTAGAGTCGGCAGCAAAGGCAGATTTACTATGAAGTTAATGGAGCAAAATTTCAGTGGTTCCTCAGCCGCCTAATTGCGTGTCTGTAATTTGTATTCTTTCCCTTAAAGACGGCTTCCCAAGCTCTATGAGTTTCAGGTGGTACAGAACCTGGTCTGTCCCTGGTTGGCACAGAAAGCAAAATCGCACGTGGTCAGCATGCTACTTCCTGGGGCAGATGGCACGTTGGGAGCAGCACGCCTTTCAATCAGTTCTACTGGCCTCTCCCCCAGCGTTGAAAAAGGGTGGCTGGCTGCTTCCTCAGCTGCGAACCTACTGAAGTAGTTGATTGGGGGACCTCACAATAGGAGAAAGGCTCATCTTTAAACCACAGGTCCTGCTCATCTCAACAAGATGCTCACGTGAGATGCTGCTCACACTGTGGGAGACACTTGGGTTCTGAGACCCGTGCGTGGGGATCCGTGGACCCCATCTCATCCTGTCGTAGAGTCCCTTCCTGGGTGCAAGCGGGAAAAGACCTGCACCATTTAAGTGTTCCTCATCCTTCTCTCCTCCGACACATAGCTACCCACATGGCCAGTAGGCTTGGCCGTGATTCTACTGCACTGCAGTCTCATTACGTATTGTAACAACTCCGGCAGGAAGTCCTTGTCTCTCATAAGAAACCAAGGCTGGCTTTAACCAGTTTGGCTCAGTGGATAGAGCGTCTGCCTGCGGGCTGAAGGGTCCCAGGTTTGATTCCGGTCAAGGGCATGTACCTTGGTTGCGCACACATCCCAGTAGGAGGTGTACAGGAGGCAGCTGATCGATGTTTCTCTCTTATTGATGTTTCTAACTCTGTCCCTCTCTGTAAAAAAAAATCAATAAAATTTTTATTAAAAAAAAAAGAAAAGAAACCAAGGCTGAAGGGAATTAAGTAACTGGCCCCCTTTACCTGGGTCATAAGCCCCTGGAGGCTATTGGGACTGCCTCCTGGGTCTGGGCCACCCGAGGTCGCACAGAAGGGATCCTCCACACCAAGTCCTGGTCCCACACGCTGTCCTCCCCCTCCTCCCACTCCAGGCTCCACGGCCGAGGCCGCCCGCATCATCTATCCGCCAGAGGCCCAGACCATCATCGTCACGAAAGGCCACAGTCTCATCCTTGAGTGTGTGGCCAGTGGGATCCCACCTCCGCGGGTCACCTGGGCCAAGGACGGGTCCAGTGTCACGGGTTATAACAAGACACGCTTCCTGCTGAGCAACCTCCTCATCGACGCCACCAGCGAGGAGGACTCGGGGACCTACCGCTGTGTGGCCGACAACGGGGTTGGGGAGCCTGGGGCGGCGGCCGTTCTCTACAACGTCCAGGTGTTCGGTGAGTGTCTCCTGCAGACCTTCTCCTTGGCCTTCTCCTTAGTCTGCTTGGCCTGTCCGGAAGCTCCTAACCCCAGGCTCAGGGTCACGTGCCTTCTGAGAGGTCACCGAGGGAGTAACAGGAGCACTGAGAGGTGGAGGCCCTGGGTCCCAGGGACTAGGGTCGAGGGCTGACTGCCCCTTGATGCCCTTTCTTGCTGTGGCTTTCCCATCCTTTCCTCTGTCAACAGCCAAGGGAAAGGGGGAGCCTTCCTGACTGCCTTGCATGGACGGGGAGACTCCGCCCCTCTAACCCCTGCTCTGGTTTCCCGGCAGAACCCCCCCAGGTCTCTGTGGAGCTGTCCCAGCTGGTCATCCCGTGGGGCCAGAGTGCCAAGCTCACCTGTGAGGTGCGCGGGAACCCCCCGCCCTCAGTGCTGTGGCTGAGGAACGCCGTGCCCCTTACCCCCAACCAGCGCCTTCGACTGTCCCGGAGGGCCCTGCGCGTAGTCAGCGTGGGGCCTGAGGACGAAGGCGTCTACCAGTGCATGGCCGAGAACGAAGTCGGCAGTGCCCATGCCGTGGTCCAGCTGAGGACTGCCAGGCCGGGTGAGTGCAGCACGAGGGCCGAGAGTGGAGCTGAATACTCACAGAACCCTTCTCTCCAAGGGAATCTAGAATAGAACTCCAAAGTGTGAAACCAATAAAAGTGGCTTTCAGTTGTAAGTTCAAATTTATATTAACTTACTAAAAAGTCAGAAGTGCAGGTTTTCACTAGTGAAAATGACCTGTTTAGCTGTTGTATCTTCTATAATAAAAGAGAAACATGCAAATGTGACCGTTACCACCAGCCAACCAGAGCAGCTGTATGCAAATTAACCCAGCCAAGATGGAGGCCAACAGTCGATCAGAGCGGCTGTATGCAAATTAACCCAGCCAAGATGGAGGCCAACAGCCATGGAACTAGAGCAAACCAAAGGGTTCTGTTGCAACTGCCTGCCT